>SNQJ01S0011875.1:70448-84192 GCA_010110895.2 Picea sitchensis | reverse complement strand
CTATCCTAACATGATATCCCATACTTGTATTCATTGTGGTGGTTGGTTGTCCAACTACCAACCCCCTTCCATTAACTGATTTGTATTGAAATCAGGGTAAAGGGAAATGACTTATTATTTCTAAATCAAATATCTCAGCAAGGGATTTGGGTCATCTTAGTATAATGAACCCCTTAATAGTCTCCTTGATTATTTCCTCTAGTGGTGTCATGGATATTACTTTTTAAGGCTTCACCCCACATTTAGTTGTTGGCATTTTTAATCAAACTTTAATACATTTACAATGTTTATTTTCCATTGCATGACAATCATCAATCCTGATTAATTACAAGTTGGAGGAAACATGGGTATTGCAATCCCCCCCCTTAAAGGAACATTGTCCTCGATGTTCTTTGTATCTCAACAATCACCTGCCATGCCTTGTCTTATGACTACTTTAGAGACATCCTCGTTTACTTGGTCTGGTCCTCACTCGGACCATGGTACTTCAACACATGCCTACAACAATTATCAACAACATGCATATTAATTCACAATTTCATGCATAAAGATTTCATTTCTATCCATGATTCAAGATAAATATACATTCTCATCACAACAATTATTTGTGTAGTTCATGAATCTGCATCCATATGGTTGTCTCATTAACTTGGCTCACTGTTTTCTTTGACATACCCATTGTGCGCATCATACCAAATCAACATATTACAAGATTTATCAAAGTCTCCTCTTCCTTGAGGTCACCCACCCTCCAGGCTTAGGCTCAAGAATCCCCTTCTCTGCTATACAATCCCTTGAGCAATCAATATTTACCTCCAAGGCTTTCTCACACAAGAAGAGTTTATGAGACTTCACTGAGTCTTACAATAGAGGAATCCCTCTGGCTTGCTATGCCGATGCATCCCTCCGACCCGTGTTACCACAACACAACATCCTCTATGGCGATCATGGATTATTGCAGGGTTCTCATGTCATAACAATAGCCTTTTTCCATGCTTTCCAGCTTGACAATCATCATCTGTCCCTCCAGGACAGATTTTTCATCTCACCTATGTCACATGCATACAATAATTCATGAAATTCCATCATCAATTTCTAAAAAAATTCAAATATATTACCCACAATTTTCAATCCACGTTTTCATTTTCAGATCTGTTCCACACAGGAACCAGATTCACAAGTATGAGATTTTCCTTCTCATAATAGTTTGGCTCAATAGGTATTGGTCTTCCTCATGGACTTACATCACCACCATATCTAAGACCCTTCTTTCTGCAATTCCATCTTCACACAACCAAACAAATTGTTAGTGATCATGCACATACATTTTCATTGTACACTTGTAGTGGCTTCCAAACTATTTCAAAACTATGCACACTAACAATCAAATCACTTTGATCTATTCAATGATATAAAGAAAAGAAAATATCATTCCTTACACATGCATCATTTCAACATACCAAATTTTTCCAAATGCAATTTAAACATTAAATGAATTTAATCAATGTGCCAATGCCCATGACCACATTCACACACAATGCACCCTTGCATTGGTTTCAATTTACCACTTTTCATATTAGACACTTTTCCAGGGTGCATTGAAACTCAACCAACCTCTCAAATCATGGATCATCTATCCACATTAATTATTACAACATGACTTCTCTTCCTGCTTGAGCTGATCATAGCCTCAAATTAGCACACATGAAACTAAAAGTTTCACATGAATGCATTCCATCATTTTGCCTTCACTAATAACCAGGGCGTCATTATTCATAGCCACCCAATTTCTCTCTTTACCATCGTTACAACTACGTTAGAATAGTGGAAGGTCCTCCTTCCATACTGGGAAGTCCTATACATGACCACTCATGCAAACATGCATTTCCTCAATGCATTAAGTCATGCTGTGTATGAGCACTTTTGTTCCTAATAATCCTCAATTGGTCAATACTTTTATGACACAATTGTTCATGAATTTTCTTGCAAGGATTTCATTCATCCTTGGCTGCCAGAGGTTCCTCCCGTTGGATTACTGAGACGGGGGGGGGGGTGAATCAATAATAGAGAAATATAATCATTTTTAACCATAATATTTAAGTGTTATACTTCTTTATGATCAAAGTAGCATTATCATCCAATATTTGCAGAGTAAATAAACAATGAACAAATGAGCAGTCATACACATACATAGTACACTAATTTTTTTACGTGGAAACCCAAAGAGGGAGAAAACCAAAAAATGTTTTTTCTTATATGTCTTTAAGAATTACATTCATTGGAAGCACCAAATTCCTTTGTTTTCCAGCTGCAACTGGAAGGAGGCTCCAAACCCATAGTTTCTCAGGCTACAACCTAAGGTACCTCCAACTCCCCAATTCTCTGGCTACAACCAAAAGGAGGATAAAACCCCCTATGTTCTCTGGCTACAATCGAAAGGTGGCTACAACCACCTATCCTTGCCTCGTCCAATTGCCCTGAAATATAGATGACAAATGTGTACAATATTTCACTGTAACTGAATCAACCACTCCCACTGTCAACCTGTACCAATCAACCTGCACCAAACAACCTGTACCAATAACCTGAACCATGCATCAACCATGCATCAACCTGTACCTCAACCTCAACAACAAGCCCTGATCAATTTCATCATCCAAATATGATTTTTAGCTCTATAATAGACCTAGTGTATATGATCACATACCTGCAAACCTTCCTTAACAAGAGACTAGCATTTTCATCAAATTTTACTTTAGTCTCACATGACTAGTTTTGGATTAGTCAACAACCCTAACTTGAAATAATCATAACTATGTACCTGTAATGAATAAAGGTCTAAAAATAGTACACAATGTTCTTCAGTTTCTTGTCTACAATGTCTCCAGGTTTCACTTCTTGGAACCTCCCAGAAAAGGACTTATAGCAAAAATGGCATACCTTGCTGAATTCTGTCTTATTCTAGATATTGAACTTGTAGAGCATTCCCCACACAAAATATTTGTTGTATGGATATGATAATGGTACACATGATACTAAAGATTGTACTCTAAACAATACATTTGGTCTTATTGAATTTGGATTTGTTATGAAGAAGTTATGGCTTTTTAACCCAAAACCCCTGTTTTAGACTAGTTTCAGGATTAGCCACAAACCCTACTTTCCACGAAGTGTAACTCCCAAAATACAATGACCAACAAGATGAAATTTTTATAAAAATTAATTGGATATATTTTCTCAACGACCTCCAGATTTCCTTGTATGAATCATTGTAGATTTTTTATTTATTTATTTATTTATTGTGAAAATGGTGAGAAGACCTGTAAATAATATACCGTAGGAAACATCATCAAAAGAATTTATCCTGCCTTGAATTATGACCTTCTTTACTTCACCTTCCCTCTAAAATTCGCCTTATATCTCCTTTGGTTACCCCGGTCACTTGTAGATATTCAATATTCTCAATGGAATACTAATGGGAGACCCTTTCTCTCTTATTTATACTTTCCAAGTAGCTTCCTCTAGAAGTATCCACTTAACGACTTTGTCCACTTATCCACTTAACCATTTTGTCCACTTAACCAACTTTGTTCACTTAGCCACTTTGTCTTTTAAACCAACTTTTTCCATTCAGCCACTTTGTCCACTTAACCATTTTGTCCATTTAGCCACTTTTTCCACTTAACCAACTTTGTCCACTTAGCCACTTTGTCCACTTAACCACTTTGACTACTTTATTATATAAATAATTTCTCTTTACTCAAAACTTCTTGTTGCAACTCCTTTATTATTTAATTTATTTTCTTAATGCATAACTATACCCATGATTAACTCCTAGTTTTACCCACTTTGACTAGTCAAACTTATTCTAGGAATTTCTAGAGCAATTTGACTTCTTTGACCTTCTAGGGGCTTCTAGATAACTCATGAGGGTTCTCCAACTTCACAAGGCCATCACTCTCTAACCGTGAGGAGTTATGTGACACTCCACATATCAAAAGAAATGGCATGACATGTAATATCCATATAGAATAATATTACCTATAAATTCATTGATATTCATGCCCTTATACCTCAAACAAACTTGGGTCCCTTACCCATACCTTTGTGCTACCAAAACTTGCTACCAAAATTTCTTCAAGGGTTGACATCAATGACAACCAACCCAATTAATCAACAATCTACCCCTTTGGCATTGATGGCAACACTCTGATGCAATACTGAAGTCATATCACTCATGCTCTCGTTGTGACCATCGCTCCCCCTGGAACCATGCCTCTTTTCTCTTTCTCTGGGCATTTAACTCTCTATCCTGCATATGATAAATCTCTCACCCTTTGTCATCAATGGAAAATGTATATTTCCATTCGGGGTTGCTCCTCCTAACTAAACTATTTTTGGGGATACTCCCCCGGACTGAACTCTTCCTGAAATTGATCTCCCAACCTAAACTGTCCTCTTTATGGTGCTTCCTCATGTAAATATAAGACATATAAGATAAACATTCAAAAGAATTAATTTTGGAGTATAAATTACTCTGAATCTTTGGTGAAGATACTCAAAGGATTCCATTGGAAGCGGTTTTTTAAAGATGTCTGCCACTTGTTCATTTGTGCCCACATATTAAACTCTAATGTTCTTCTTTGCAACCTGTTCCCGTAGAAAGGTATACTTGATTGGAATGTGCTTTGTCTTGAAGTGCATCACTAGGTTCTTTGAGATACTGATGATGCTTATATTATCACAATAGATTGGAATGGGCTCATCATACTCAACCTGTGTATCTGTCAGAGTTTGTTTCATCCATAGAACCTATGTACAACATCCTACTGCTGCAATATACTCTACTTCAACTATAGATAAAGATACTAATGACTGTTTCTTTCTTAGCCAAGATACTAAACACTCACCCAAGTAGAAAAATGCTCCATTGGTACTTCGCCGGTCATCAATGCAACCTGCCCAATCTGGATCTATGTAGGCAATAAGTTATAGATCCTTTCCTTTTGGATACCATAATCCAAATTATTTTGTTCCTTTGAGATATATGAAAATCCTCTTCACTGCTAAGACATGTGATTCCTTTGGTGCTGCTTGAAATCGTGCCACCTGTCCAACTACCTGCATTACATCTGGTCTGGATGCTGTCACATATAGTAATCTACCAATCATTGACCTGTATTGCCTCTGGTCTGTATAATTTGAATAATCATCTTTTCTCAACTTGCAACTGGTTTGCATAGGAGTGGTAACTGGTTTGCAATCTTCCATTCCGAATCTCTTTAGCATTTATCTGATATACTTAGTTTGAGAAGTAAAAATTCCTTGGTTTCTTTGACATATCTGAAGACCCAGAAAGAAGTATAGTTCTCTGAGTAATGAAATTTCAAATTCATTCTGCATATCCTTTGAAAATTTATGGCTTAACCTGTCATCATTACTTCCAAAAATAATATCATCAACATAAAATTCAATTAATAAAATACCATCTTGAGTTACCTTGATGTAGAGGTTGTTGTCTGTTGTTCCTTTTCTGAAACCTTCCTTCTGTGGATATTTATCCAGTCTAGAGTACTATGCTCTAGGAGCCTGTTTTAGATGATACAAATCCTTCTTCAATTTATACACATAATCTGTGTTCTCTGACAACTGAAATCCTTCTGGTTGTTCATTCCCTCCATTTCCTGGTCTTCCTTTCCATAGCTTGTAGGGAGTTTTGTCATTGTTGTTTTTGAGTATTACTCTGTTTTGAATGTAACTGCTATATGCACTGCATGTGTCCAAAACATATCTATCAAGTTGGAATCCATTAACATTATTCGAGCCATTTCCTGTACTGTCTTGTTCTTTCTTTCAACAACTCCAATATGTTGAGGTGTCCTAGCCATGGAGAATTTCCTTTTTATTCCATGCTTGCTGCAAAAATCCATAAATTCCTTTGAAGTGAACTCTCCTCCATTATCAGATCTCAAACATTTGATTTTTGAATCCATTTCATTTTCAACCATTTCCTTGTAGACCTTGAATTTTTCAAAAGATTCTGACTTATTCCTGAGAAAACAAACTACAGTCATTCTTGTATAATCATAAACTAATAACATAAAGTATTTCTCACTTTTTAAACCCTTTGTTGTAGTTCGTCCAACTAGATCAGTATGCACAATTTCCAGTGGACTTGTCATTGAATATTCCTTTGATTTGAACCTGGTCTTTGTTTGCTTTCCTTGTTGACAATGATTGCATAACGTGTTGGTTGGTTTCATGATATGGGGAATTTCTCTAACTTCTTCCTTTTTTGCTGACTTTGACAGGGTCATCAAATTTTATGTGAACCATTCTTTTGTGCCATAGCCAACCTTCATCTTCCTTTCCTAGACAACACTTTTCATTTCCAATTTCACTTAATACTTATATGTTGCTTGAAGTTCTTGTAGCTATTGCAATCAATTTTCCTGATCCTTCTTTTCTTATCTTGCACTTCTGTGAATCAAAAGTAATTTTATGACCTTGGTAACACATTTGACTTACACTTAGAAGATTATGTTTCATATCTTCTACTAGTAGAACATTTTCTGCGTTGGTATTCTTGTTTCCAATTCTGACTGTGCCTTTTCCAATGATTTTAGCTGAATCATCATTTTCGAAGGAGAATGATCCATCTCTTTCCTTTCTTAATGTAAGAAACCTGTCTTTATCACCTGTCATGTGTTTTGAATAACCACTATCAACATACCAACCACGTTTCTTATGCTTATCTTGTAGAGAGAGGGTGCATTCTTCATTGCTATACTGATTCTTCTTTCTTATCCATGTTCTCTTCTAAGGTTCCTGTATGTGACTGTTGTTTTTCTGTTGTGGTTCTCTAGGAGGGACTGTCATTCTACAATCTTTGGCCATGTTTCCAAAGTTGTTGCACTTGTAGCATTCCACTTCAGTTCTCAATGATTCAAACCTGTTGTAGCTTCTTCTCTGTGTTTCACTAGGCCTTCTTGGATAACCATTTTGTGTATGACTTTCAAAGTTGTTTATGTTCCTGCTATTAGCTTTGCAATTTACAACTTTATGTCCAAAATGATTGCATACATAACATAAACCAAAAAAGATAGTTTGATACCTGAGATTTGAAGATATTCTGAAAGGAGTTACTCTTATGAATCATTCTTATTTATGAGGCCTATTTGTTTATGTCAGTCATTCATTTTGAAATCTAAATCTTCTTGGTGGAGAAGTGTCCCTGTAATCTTCCTTATAGGTCTTCCTATCCCATTTGATTGTTTCTGCATCACTTTTTGGATATGTTTCTTGTTCTGTTGTTTTGGAGCTTGATCCCTTTTCTGTCTGATTGTATCCAATTCAGGACTTGTCATGATGAGGATTTTGAATGGTGATATGTCATCCAAAACTTTTGAGTTGTCTTGCATATTTTTCTTTTGAATATCCTTTCTCAATGTGACAATCTCTGCTTCCAAATTTCCAGTGATACCGTCTCTTTCTTCTAACTGTTCTTTGAGTGCTTCTTCAATTATTTTATCTTCTTTTATTTTAACCTTCAATTTCGTGATCATTTGTTCTAGTTCCCAAGTGTCTTCTTTCTTCTCTAGTTTTGCTTCTAGCTTCTTGTTTTTCTTCTTTTCTTCTTTTCTCTTCTTATAACTTCTATGTCACTCAACAATTCTTCTCAGTATTCAACTTCTGCCTCTTCGTATTCTTCTTCAGTGTCTTCTTTATCAAAGTATTTTATTTCCATGAATAGAACTCTTTCTGTCTCACCGTCACTGACTTCATCTTCATATGATGAGGATATGTCTTCTTTGGTGCATAAGCGTTTCTTGAAAGCTTTATTTTTGGTTCTTTTGCCTTTATATGTTTGTTTGCGATTTGAGTAATCTTCATGATTCCTCTTATTTTTCTTATGAGTACATTTGTTAGCAAAATGACCAATACCATCACAATTAAAACAAATCAATGGAAGCTTACCTTTATATTTTTCGTTGGTTCCCTTGTTCAATCTTCTGACAAAATTGACCACTTCTTCATCATCTTCCGAGAAGTCACTGTTGCTGCTATGTTCTTTGTATTTTTGCTTTCCATTTTTCTTTGACCTTTTGAATGCTTTGAAAGATGCTTCTTTTATATCTAGATTTTCTTGTTCAGTTCTCATTTCATATGATGTGAATATTCCATGTAGTTCGTCCATGCTTATTGAGTCTAGAACTGCTCTTTCTTCTAGTGTTGATATCTTAGGATCAAATCTCATAGGAAGAGATCTTAGTACTTTTTGAACAATTACAGATTCTTTAATTTCTTCTCCCAATCCTATGATTGCATTCACTATTTCATCAACTCGTAAGAATTGAGTTGCAATATCTCATCTTCCTTCATCTTTAGTTGTTCGAATTAACCTCTATAAGTTTGAAGCTTTGTTGCTTTGACTTTTGAATCTCCTTCATAAATATTTTGAAGTTTGTCCCATATCTCTTTAGTGGATTTACAATGTATAACTTTGGTATATACCGATTCACCAAGACCATTCATAAGTGAATTTGTGGCTTTGGAATTATTTAGACTGAGTTTTATTACTCTTTTATTTGTTGGCGGAACTGCTGGTTCTTTGTATCCATCTACAACTGATTGCCAAATTTCAAATCCATGTTCATGTATATATGTTTTCATCCTTCTGCTCCAAAATGCATACTTCTTTCCATCAAACTGTGGTATTCCATTTTTATACATGTTATTGCTCTCCATGATTTACCTTTCAGTGGTTAAACTGATTCCTGAAGGAGCCTCCTATGATACCAATTGTTGGATTACTGAGAGGGGGGGTGAATCAGTAATAGAGAAATATAATCCTTTTTAACCATAATATGCAAGTGTTATACTTATTTATTATCAATGTAGCATTATCATACAATAGTTGCAGAGTAAATAAACAATGAACAAAAGAGAAATCATACACATACACAATACACCAATGTTTTTACATGGAAACCCAAAGCGGAAGAAAACCACATAATGTTTTTTCTTATATGCCTTTAAGAATTACATTCATTGGAGGCACCAACTTCCTTTGTTTTCCAACTGCAACTTGAAGGAGGCTCTAACCCCCTAGTTTCTCAGGCTACAACCTGAGGGAACCTCCAACTCCCCAATTATCTGGCTACAACCAGAAGAAGGCTACAACCCCCTATGTTCTCCAACTACAACCAGAAGGCGGCTACAACCACCTATCCTTGCCCCATCCAACTGCCTTGAAATATAAATTCCAAATGTAGAAAATATGTCACTATCACTGAATCAACCAATCCCACTGTCAACCTATCACTGTCAACATGTACCAATCAACCTGCACCAAACAACCTGTACCGATAACCTAAACCATGCATCAACCATGCATCAACCTGTACCTCAACCTAAAAAAAAAGACCTCATCAATTTCATCATCCATATCTGATTTGTAACTCTGTAACAGACCTGGTGTATATTATCACATACCTCCAAACCTTCCTTAACAAGATACTAGCATTTTCATCAATTTTTACTTTAGTCTCACATGACTAGTTTTGGATTAGTCAACAACCCTAACTTGAAATAATCATAACTATGTACCTATAATGAATAAAGGTCTAAAAGTAGTACACAATGTTCTTCAGTGTCCTGTTTTCCATTTCTCCAGGTTTCACTTCTTGGAATCTCCCAGAAAATGGCATACCTTGCTGAATTCTGGCTTATTCTAGAGATCAAAATTATAGAGCGTGCCCCACACATAATATTTGATGTATGGATCTGAAAATGGTACAAAGAATACTAAATACTGTAATCTAACCGATACATTTGGTTTGACTGAATTTGGATCTGTTATGAAGAAGTTATGACATTTTTACCCGAAACACCTGTTTTAGACTAGTTTCAGGACTAGCCACAAACCCTGTTTTCCACGAAGTGTAACTCCCAAAATACAATGACCCACAAGATAAAATTTTTATCAAAATTACTTGGACATTTTTTCTCAACAACCTCCCATTTTCACTGTCTGAATCATTGTAGAAAATTTTTTTATTGCGAAAATGGTGAGAAGACCTGTGAATAACATACCTTAGAAAACATCATTAAAATAATTTATCCTCCTTTGAATTTTGTGCTTCTTTACTTCACCTTCCCTCTGAAATTTTCCTTAGATATCCTTTGGTTACCTCAGTCACTTGTAGATATTCAATATGATAAATGGAATACTATTGGGATACCCTTGATCTTTTATTTATACTTTCCACGTAGCTTCCTCTAGAAGTATCCACTTAACCACTTTGTCCACTTAACCAACTTTGTTAACTTAGCCACTTTTTCCACTAAACCAACTTTGTCCATTTAGCCACTTTGTCCACTTAACCATTTTTTCCATTTAGCCACTTTTTCCACTTAACCAACTTTGTCCACTTAACCAGTTTGACTTATTTATTATTTAAATAATTTCTCTTTACTCAAAAATTCTTGTTGCAACTCCTTTATTATTTCATTTATTTTCTTAATGCAACAACTATACCCATGATTAACTCCTAGTTTTACCCAATTTGACTAGTCAAACCTCTTCTAGGAGTTTCTAGAGTAATTTGACTTCTTTGACCTTCTAGAGGCTTCTAGTTAACTCACGAGGGTTCTCCAACTTCACAAGGCCATAACTCTCTAACCGTGAGGAGTTATGTGACGTTCCACATATCACGAAAAATGACATGACATGTACTATCCATCTAGAATAGTCTTACCTTTAAATTCATTGATCTTCATGCCCTTATACTTCAAACAAACTTGGGTCCATTATCCATACCTTTGTGCTATCAGAATTTGCTACCGAAATTTCTTCAAGGGTTGACATCAATGACAACCAACACAATTAATCAACACCTCCCCCTATCATTCAAGTTCTTTTCTTAAATCCTAACCTGCTTGGGTCTCAATGCCACACAATAGTCAATTCAAATCAACAAACAATTTCAGATATGTCTCAACATATCCATATCCATTCCGTCACATTATCCTAAATGATTTTATGAGTGTAATCACAATCAAATTTTCAACTGTCTTTACATTCGTGAAACTATCATTATTCTCATGCCAAAACATTTACGTACATCAACATATCAATCTTCTCATCCTAGAGAAACACAATAAACATTAAGAGAGGAGTTAAGGGACTCTTCCCCCCTTCCAAATCCTCCTACATACTTTGGAATTTTTATCTTAATGGATCTATTCCCAAGGCTTCACTAGCTTTGCAACATCATATTTTAATCATGATTATTTATTTAAACATATTCATAATTTTTTTTTCCAACTGTACTTTAAAGTTTACAACTCGATTAAGCAATCAAAGTTTTAAAGTGAGAAACTACATGCATTAACATACGATGTGTCCACCATAGACACACTTTACAATTTTCATATTTATTTTTCTTTAAATCATTTCAGTCGCGATTTGTTCACAATCCTTTTCATGAAATACTCAAAGGCACAATTGTATTGCATTCTATTCATAACAACAAAACACCATTGCTCCTTTCTCTTTCAACATTTTACACTAGCTTTTTCCTAAGGAGTGAAGTACACCTTCCTCGAGCTATTATTTAAACAAGACAACTCATTCCCTCCTACACAGGTTCAACCATGCACCCATGGCTTTATCAAGTCCTCGAAAGTACAAGTATTGCCTCTTAGTCTACTTATTTATGCAGTCATACTGTGCCTTTCTCTCTCTCTCTCTCTCTCTCTCTCTNATAATGCATGTGCATCACTTGCACATTTTTATATCCTTCATATTTATTTGGTCTTAATATCAACCTTCACACTAGGAAACCTTATAGCACATTTAACCCATGTACTCAAGATTATTCATATATAAACATATTGATGTCAGCGTGCAAGTTCACTACCTGCACCTTTTCTATGTCATCCATATACATCGATATTTTTGACTTTAATATCAATGTTATTTATTGAGAACTTACAATCAATTACATGACCTATCTCACATTCATAATTCATGAGGATGTTTCCCCCTCTACATGGAAACAACCAACAAGGGCCACTCTTGCCCATTTCCAATACAAAAGCATTCTAAAATTCATAAATTTGATTTGGGAAATTTCAACATTACCCATGGCAACAACAACCATTCTAACTTCTCTTCATGTATTAATTCAATTCCCGACCAACAAGATTCTACAAAGGGAACCCTTTCCTAGACTCCCTCTCATTGCCACTTGAGCATACTAAGCCATATCCATATGGATTCCATCCATCTTTGGATGTCAATTTGGCCCATTGGTCATCTGGAAATTCTCCAACAGTTCCTTTACCAGAGTTTATGTCACCCTTACCTTCTCAAGGTTACATACAACATCATTATCAACATTTATATTTGACAACCAATCACAGGTTATCATAGATATGTTTGCATGTTCATACTTTCTTACTCATTACCATATGTATCACAACTTATTAACATCTTACATTTTCATGCATAAACAAGTACTCATGTCATTAGATAGGTACATATTTTTATATATCCATGAGCTCATATGTTTATGACATTTCAACTCTTTTACGAGGACTATCACCAGTCCTAAGGACTCCTTTTTACTTTTCTTAAATAGATTATCTCTTCTACACATTTCAATCATTATGAGTAAAGTAATTAACCTTACCGCTTTTCATCGGTCCTCTGATCATGAGGAATTTATCGTACAAGGTTTAGTCTTTTATTAGTGTAAAAATTTGTTTCTTCCAAGGGTTGTATCAATCCATACTCAAATCCTTTAGCCACAAAAAATCCTCCATAAGGGTATTAACTCTTAATAGACAACTATTATAATTATCAAGGCTCCTTCAACCCATATCTTCAGGCAAGGTTACAAACATCAATCCATTTATTCTATGAACTTAAGCAACCCTTATCAAGATTTTACTATTTTTATCCATTTAATTTAGGTTAGACCATTAATTCTTGTCAGCATATTCCCACTCATGTATGAGAAGATATCAATCCATCAAGTGACAACAATTCTTTTGCTGCAAGAAATCCCAAAACAAGATTTCAATTTGCAGTCCTTCTTCTCAAGGAACTTATGTAGATAATAAACAATTTTTTAATGTAGAGAAAGATTTCTATAGGCTCATCTTGGCCTTGTTATACTGATCCTATTACTAGTCTCTATCCCATCTAGGCCTAGTGTTTGAAATGTGCTTTGATACCACTTTGTAAGACACCCAACCCCTTATTTATTACTTAGGATGATAGGGTGTTAAAATTTATTCTTTTTCCACTCAGTTCATTTGTCTCCATGAACCCCATCAAGAGCTTTCCAATGACTATAATTGTTAAGCCCTAATATTGGCTCATTACCCCTTAACTGGGGCATATTATATTAATAATGTTATTTTATTTATGTCGGCTTTAGGCCATTAGTTGTAATTATGCCTCCTAGTCTCCTATATATACCAAGGAGACATTTTCATTTTGAATCATCTTGGACTTGAACATTTAAGTGGGGTAAAGGAGGTTGCCCCCTCGAAGAGGCTTATTATCTGAAATTATCTCTTTTCAAGGCGTTGAGTACTTTTTCTGAGGTTTTTCTATGCTATATTGATATTTGGTTCTTAACCAAGTACGCACACTTTTGTGCACTCTCTCATCCCTTCAAAGCTAGTACAGTTGCCACCGCATTCATGGAGACAATTCAAAAGCTACACA
>SNQJ01S0011875.1:58707-69380 GCA_010110895.2 Picea sitchensis | reverse complement strand
CTTGAACATTTAAGTGGGGTAAAAGGAGGTTTCCCCCTCAAAGAGGCTTATTATCTGAAATTATCTCTTTTCAAGGCGTTGAGTACTTTTTCTGAGGTTTTTCTATGCTATATTGATATTTGGTTCTTAACAATAACCATGCCCAATTCCAAGCTCTAGATCAAAAGTTATAATCTCCCAAAGTTTAGATGCCTCATTGGGCCAACAACCACTTCACTACCATGTGGAATCCACGTGACTACCTATCTCTCATGCCATATGATGTGGCATTGAAGTGGCACCAATGTAATGCCTGCCACCTAGCCCATCTCTCCAAGGTTCTGACTTCATGAAATCCTTTTGTTTTCATCATCGGGTCAATCTCCCATGAGACATCATACCCCAACCACTTCTACTTTGATGGCAATTAGTCTAGTGGGTTACTTTGCAGATCCGACGGATCTCGAGATCCAGTGATTAATGACTTAGATCTTACTGACACCTCCATTGTGCATGGCGGTTAATAATCATCTCTTAACCTCTTCTTGTGTGGTCATGTGGGACCTACAATGGATCAATGACCGCCATTACATCATGTTCCTTTGTCAATTTCCCACTCTTTCTTATCCTTAAGAATCCATCGTTGTCAGTGATCCCTTTCCGTCAACATTCCCGGGCAAGATTCTGTCCTCAAATACTCTGATGATGATTTCGATATTAGGGACCTTCCTCCCATCCTCTCTCTAAACCTCCGATCACCATCCTTATATAAATGGCTAGGATTTAACAACATCTATATCAGACAATCTTGATTGTAATCGAATGCCTAAAGACCTCTTATCCTTTTAGGACCACTCCAGTTTATCCTACCACAAAAAAGGTGGCACCTGTCACCCCAGATACATATTGGCTGCCATGTTGACACACCACGTCATCATGATGTCATCATCCCTTTGGCCTCTTTCTTATGTGACCATGTGGAACCCACGATAGATCGGTGATTTTCGTTGGGCCACACCCATTCACCGATCACCGATCCAGATCTTCCCAAGCCTTTGTCATCATTGGTACTCTTGGGTCTGCATCACTTGACTCCCCCAATCTTCCATTCTCTGATGATGATGTGTCTGGAACAAATGATATAGATATATAAACGTATATATTTGAGGGCTAGGAATAAGACGCTTGCCTCCAGACTTAAAACTAACAAGGACTCACACCTGGTTTTTTCTACCAATCATGGGTTGATACATGGTAGGACACCCACGTGACACATGGGCCTACCCATGACTGGACGTGTGGACCGATGTGGCTATACACGTCATTACAGGGCTTACACATGGTCCTGTCACCGCTTATCACCTGTTGTGACACATGGTACTTCCACGTCATTAGGGTGTCACTCTCCTCTCTCCTCTTTCAGGAAAGGACTATGGTGATTAATGATGAAGACTAGCTCTCACCCAAATCAACAGTCCTCATTTTTCCTTTCAAGATCTTTGTCGTCGTCGACATTTCCTGAGTACAACACTCACTTTTCCTATCTTCTATGCCCCAATGATGATGCACCTGACACTAATGGTCCAAATTGAGTCGGAGTTGTCTCCACCAAATCAAAGGTCCTCATTCCATATTCTAGAACCTCATCATCTTTGGTGGAATTCACATGAGTCCCAACACTTTATTGTCCCCGATGACGATGCTTTCCCCAATGAAGGGATCATATCTCTCAGCCTGTGATCTAACGTATAGGATTTAAAGAAAAATCCTAAGGGATGTTTCACCCAACTGGGCTCACTCTCATTTGTTAACCAATCACTTTTTGACACACTTCATCCCAAGGAAACTCCAACTTCTATGCCGACATTCCTCATCAACATGAAATCATTGCCCCCTTTTCCACTTAACTAGGACCTAAGGCAATCCATGACGAAGATTGAATCTCGACTTGGTACCTATCGATGAATCTCGTTTTGTGATGTCACAACCTTTATTGTCGTCGACACTTTGGATTCTACACCCCAACTTCACCAACCATCCACTCTCGAAGACGATGTGACTGAGATCAATGATCTAGATTTCCTTTCCTGTAATGTGACGACTAAGATTTAAAGCGAAGGTCCAAAGGACCTCCTCGCCCAACGAGGCCCACTTTTTCCCCATTGCCCAATCCCCTAGTGAGACCTTCCACTTCTAGGACACATTGGATTTCAAGTTGGCAGGCTACGTCATTATGACATCACGTCCACTTATCTCACTCTAGGTTGGGACCAATTGCAATCTATGGCTAATATTCACTAGCCTTCTTGCAAATCGATGACCCTCAATAATTCTCATACCTTTATCATCGTCAACTTTGGCCTCCACTCAACTTCACAAGTCGTTCACTTCCAACGATGATACATCTGGTGTCAATAATTCAGATCCCATGGGGGTTCCTACCAATAGATCAATGGTTCTCGTTTGTCTCAGGGCTTTCATAGTCATTTTTGGAACTCCTAGTTCCAACTCTTGACCCATTGAAAGACTCATCCTCCCAATGATGATTCCTTTCCAAATGAAGGGATGAGATATATATGCCCAACAAAATAAATGATCATGAAACCACCAAGACCACTCTCCGATGGATCCAACGATTATCGATGCCCTTTGTTTCTTTTTTTTCATTGACACTTCATGCAAGTGTACTTGGGTATTCTGAGGATTAATCCCTCCAATGAAGAACCATGATCTACCCATCATGTTGATCCAATGGTTGTAGATATCCTAACTCAAACACAGATTCTCTTACAAGAAAGTAGTCTGATCTCGAATTGCCAGTTTTCAAGGGATCTTCAAAGGTTTTTCCTTTGATTAATAGTCCGATTCAGGACTTCACCACCCAGGGATTCTTCTAGGTCCTAATACATCTCACAACAAGCACTAAGACTACTACTTGTATCTCCAAATGGGGATTTGATTCCCCACCACCATTTGTATCAAGGTGAGGGAAAAACAACACAAGGTCTATCGACCTTTCATGACCTCCAACACACTCTAATACAATTAGTTGGTTTCCTTTCACAGGAAACACACCGCACCAAATATCCTATTGCACTCAGAGAAGGAACAAACATACATTTATTCTCTTTATCTTAGAACAATATAGAGTGATTACATTCCGCTGTGTAAATCATACACCTTCATATCACAATTATATACATCCAAGTATACATTTCACTTCTATTACATAGGGTTTAGAGATACTTATCTATTTTACAAAACATATATATCCAACTGACTATGGTTGTTTGCCTTTCCACCCAACCATTGGATCTGCGTGCTCATTAACTTCGGCAGCATGCCACCCCCATGATAAGCCATGATACCACCAGGGAATCTCTCTCACAAGTTCTCAACAAAATGAGTAGATGAAGGTTAATCTCCTTCACACCACTATGGGTATGGAATTCCTCACCCACCTAGCCCATGCCCCTTCGAGGTTTATCATATTCCCTCCCGACATCAAACTTGTGGCCTTCTCTACTCAAGTTGGGATCGTGGATTTTTCAGGCCAACCTGCATCGCCATGCCTCCATGATTTTCCACTACTATTTCCCTTACAACCTTCCTCTCCTTACATGTCTTTTTTATTAGACCCAAATATGAGAGCTCGTCTATCCCAAAAACTTAGATCTCTCTCTCTCTCTCTCTCTCTCTCTCTCTCTTGTGTGCATATGAGGGATAAAACCCCTTGGGGTTCCCTCTATCTCTTCCTACATACACACCCCCATCTTTCTCTCCTATCCTCGTGTGATTCTCTTGCACACATCCACCACCCATGAAGGTTCTCAACTTTTCCTCTTCCTTTTGTGAGAAGGAACTTGGGTCAACGAGGAAGATGAGGTGATGGTACTCTGTGGTACCTTTGGCTAACAACTTATGTTTTCCTAACCCGATCTACCCTACTTGTATTCATTAGGGTGGTTGGTTGTCCAACTACCAACTCCCTTCCATTAATTGATTTGTCTTGAAATCAGGGTAAAGGGAAATGACTTATTATTTTTAAATCAAATATCTCAGCAAGGGGATTTGGGTTATATTATTATAATGAACCCCTCAATAGGCTCCCTCATTCTTTCCTCTAGTGGTATCATGGCCAATACTCTTTAAGGCTTCACCCCACAATCAACTCTTGGCATTTTTAATCAAACATTAATACATTTACAATGTGTATTTGCCATTGCATGTCAATCATCAATCCTGATTAATTACAAGCTGACGGAAACATGGGTATTACACCATATTCTCCCAAAGTGTAGTCCAAAATAAATTGAGAAACGTGGTGTCCATGCTGGGATGATGCTCCTCAGTATCCCAAAGTGCACCCATACCTATTAAAAGAACATTTTTGTTGCTTCTTGTCCTATGATGGTCTCTTTACAAGGCATAAGAATGCACATCTTCCTGAACTTGTTGACTACCACAAAAAGATAGTCATGTCCCTTCCTAGTTGTTGGTTAACCTCCCACAAAATCCATGTAAATGCTTTCCCAAGGTCAAGTGGTTATAGGTAAGGGATGGTATAGACCTTGTTTTCTGTTACTGGGCTTGCTCGTACAACAAAGTATACATCCTCTAATATAACGTGCTACATCTTCTTGTATTTTGGGCCAATACATGTACCTTGGTAAGTTAGCAACTATCTTCCCAACACTAAAATATCTTGCAACCTTGGAGGTGTGAGCCTCTTTTATAATATGCAATCTGTCACCTTTCGGAACACATAACTTGTCTATCTTATAGAGTAACCCATTATGGAGATGATAGTCAGCCTTGTCGTCACCTTCTTCTACATTAATTTATCCTTGTATCTGCTGAAATACCTCTTTGAAGTCCTTATCTTCTATGTATACCTCTTTGTATACATCATGGGTAAAATGATCCATGTGCATAAGAGTTCCCAAAGATGTAATCTTGGATGTGGGTGGTCTTGAAAGCATGTATGCCAAATTATTAATATTTCCCTTCTTATATTTGATGACCAAATGAACTGTTGTAAAAACCCCATCCAATTGTAATGTCTAGTTTGTTGTAGCATACTCTAGGCCTGCAAATACTATAACAGTTGGTGATCTATGTGGATGATTGTCTCCTTTCCCATCAAATAGTGCTTCCAGTTATTGACAACTTGAACTAGGGTATAGATTTCCTTTTCATATGTAGGGTAGTTGAGAATTTCCCCATGAAATATTTCATAATGATAACATGCAAGCCTTCCTCATATTAAAATTTCTCCCATGGCATACTCACTTACATTTGTATCCACTTCGAATGGATTTTGCAAGTTTGGTGATGCGAGAACTGGTGCTTGACTGATATTTCTTTTCATCTCATTAAAAGTATTATGCTGATTATCCCTCCACTGGAAACTCTTACCACTTGCTGTTATGGCATGGAGTGGTGCAACTATAAATGAAAATGAAGCCATGAAATTTTGCAAATACTGTGTTGCCCCAAAGAAGATTTTAACTTCAATGTCAATTGTAGGAACTGGCCACTTCATGATGGCCTCCATCTTTGCAGGATCTATCTTGAGTTCCCCTCCATCAATCACATACCCCAAATACACCAATGACTACTAATAAAACTCACACTTCTTGAGGTTAGCTAGCATCTAGTGTTTTTTCAAAGTATTTAACATCTACATAAGATGTGAGATGTGCTCTTACCAAGTAGAGATATAAACCAATACATCATCCAAATATACTATGATAAATGAATCTAAATATGGGCGTAATACATCATTCATTAGTCTCATAAATGTAGTTGATGCATTACATAAGCCAAATGGCATGACCAACCATTCATACAAACCTTGCCTTGTCTTGAAGGTAGTCTTCCAGGTGTCTTCTTATTTGAAACATACTTGGTGGCATCCTGATTTCAGATCCAACTTGGTGAAGTACTTGGCATGTTGTAACTGGTCTAACAAATCATCAATCTTGGGTAGAGGGTATTGATTCTTGAGTGTAATCTTGTTTGAAGCTCTATAATTGATACACATCCTCCAATTCCCATGCTTGTTGGGTACTATAATTATAGGTGATCCACAAGGTGAGGTGCTTAATAAAATCACTCCTTACTCTAGCAGCTGCTACAATTTCTTCTTCACTTCATTTACTTCCAAAATGGACTATCTATACAATCCAATGTTCAACAATGGGGAGTCTGAAAATAACTGTATTTCGTGCTCCACTTCCCTCTTGAGTGGTATCCCTATAGGATCTTGGAACAATCCTTTGTATGCCTATAAAGACTCCTCAAACTGACGTTTCTTCTCTTTACTACACCCCTTGAGGGATTCCTTTACTCTTATTAACTCATCACCAGACTGATTTTATCTTAAGAAAAGTAAAACATATTCTTACTGGAACTATTCAACTTCTTGGCTTGGTTGGCACTTACCAGTGATATATTTAATTTACCTTCGTGTGTGTTGATTATGTAGGACTTCCCATCCTTGATCAAGCAATATTGGTTGGATATATGCATGAAGATTGCATCCCTCGTATACATGTAGGGGATCCCAAAAAATACACCACACATGTCCAAGGGTACTACATCCAACGCCACTTCATTAATAAAGTCTGCACTTACAACAAATTTAATTTTACACTATTTCATTACCTTGATCTCTACATCCTTGTTTCCCCAACCTAATGTGATCGTGAACCTCCAATCCAATCTTGCAGACCAGATCCATTGTTATGAGATTATCCTGTGAACTAGAGTCGAATAGACTATCTATCTTGGTCTTCTTGACTTGGGTCTTGATTTGGAAGAGTTTGGTCATCTCCTTCTCTTCCTAGTGATGAAGAATACTCATATTCACCTCCTTCTACACCGATGTGCAAGCAATATTCTCATCCACATCAGAGATGCTTTTGACCTAATTGCTTGAATCCATAGCTAGAAGATTCTTTTTCTTTGCATCCTTCTTGTGGTTCTCCGAGTTCATCTTTAGATGTAGTTTCAAAAACAAATCCTTAGTGGGACCATCAATATTGTAATGGTTACAATGGTTGTTGGGATGCTTGCACTGATGTGCAGTGGATTTCATATTCTTATCCTCCCCCACTTCCACTTCTTCTTTCCTGCCTTGGAAGCTTCTTGATGCTCTTTCTACTTGCAACCCCTTGGATTCCCTTTCTTGTGGCCTATGGTTTCTCGATAATATGCATGTACACATGCCTCATCCATTTTCCTTGGCTTGAAAAACATCACTTACTTTTGTAGATGACTATGCATACCTCCTAGATACTTGAGGAGTACATCTAATTTCTTGGGGGAGATACCTAACATGATGGCCATATTTCTAAACTAGGTGATATACTCCTATATACTCTTCCCTTGACTTTTCATGAAGTAATGCTAATAGATTCATTGGTCCTCTACATACCTAATAGGATAGAACTAGGACTTAATGAGGCTTTTGAAATCCTCCCACTTTGTTATTGGTAGATCACCCTCCAACCTAAGTGTCTCCATGTGAATTTCCCACCAGGTTAAAGCATGGTCGTCTAACTTCAATATGGAAAATGATATATTTTTCTCCTCATCTATATGGTGAACGTTGAAATACAATTCTAGTTGCCACAACCAATGATTTAGTTTTAATGCATCAATCTCACGTTGGTACGGTTTTATTTCCATGTTCACTTCCATATTGAATAGGAACCATGAAGAGTTAATGTCACTCAAACCGGGCTTCTCTTTCTCAGACTCTTTCCTTGACTCCTTTTATAGGGCTCCATTATCTCCCAATTTCCCTTCTGATCCTATCTTAGAGTTGGAGCCTCCAACCTCTCCATACGGTTCGACATTGCTTGCTAGAGTTGCCATGAGGAGGTACATATTATGAGTTAGATCAACAAATTTCTCTTCCAGCCTCACACATTTCACCTCTGCTGGATCAAGACAGCTTTTATGGACATACTCGTCGGCCATGGCTATGGTTCTGCGACTTTCTTCTTAAACTAATTCTTGGATCCTTGCAACTTCCCACAAATACCCCAAAGAAACCTATCTTTGATACCAATATGATCTCTAAATTACTGTGGACATTCCACTAGAACAATTCATCACAACAAATCTTAAACTATTATGAAATCTTAGATTTTTGTAGTTTAATTCCTTAGATCCTAGATTAATTAATTACTAGATTTTATTTAATTTAAGAAATAAATGAAAAACAAAAATGAAAGAAAAAACAAAAAATACACACCAACCACATAAATCAATACAAGATTTAACTCTGGAAACCCAATATGAGAGAAAAACCGGCCAGAAGGTGAGGCCTATGCTCTTCTCTCTTTGCTTCAATTATAAAATGCACATACAAAAGAATGGGAACTCACTATGGAGTTACTTTTTGACACTGTGGCACAAATGACTACTACAAAATCCTCCTCCTCTGTTATACTCACAAAATACCACTCTTAGATGTTTTGTTCAACTATGGAACAATATATAATGCAAAGAATGGAATCTCTTCTCCTCCTAGCGGTCTGGTATTTAACATAGCCCGATAGCCATCTAGGGGTAGGGTTTTTACTTCCTCAACCCTCAATTAGTGATAAGGTCTAGAACTTATATAATCTTCTTGAAAGTCCCCACATATTTTGAGTAATTGGTGGCATCCACTCGTACTATGGTGGTGAACTTGAGAAAGACATAAATTTTGCATATGAACTCTAAATGAGGTGATTCTTGCATTGTTGGAAAGGTCTCTGAGTGTAGAATAAAAAATATTACATCGGAGTAGGTTTGGACCCAAGAAAAATTCCATTTGATTCCTTAAAATGGATTCAAAATATTTCAAACGGTTTTTTGGACCCAATTTTCCAAATTGGGACTTGCCGCTAAAATGGATGTGCAAGTTGATTCCTCCAATTTTTTCCACTCTAAAAGCAAAAAGATAGATGAAAAATAATATAATGATCCAATTTGGATCATAAAGGCATGATGTTGAATTCCATGTTTTGGATCTCCCCTAAACTATTGGATACCAATCCCCACATGCATATCTCATAACCTCAATGGGGTATAGTTTCTCCAATCCTCTAGCATCTTGGACTATCTTGTCAACCATCCATCTTGAATTGAACATGAGCCTAAAATCCCCCCTCTAACTTGGATATTCATCCTCTTCAAGATAAAAATAAATTGTGTGTTCTATTGTCATTATCATTTATTTCTCAAACTAGGGATAATTCTAACATAATTGCATTAATTCAAAAATTATCTACTACTAGTGAAACTAATGTAGTTGCCCCCTTCCTTTAGAATATTGATGTACCAATGAAGTAAAATTAAACCTAATGGATCACTTTCTTTAAAGTCTCCTTTTCCAAAACAACTGCTCCCATAACACCAATGCTTTTGTTGGCTATGTTTTCAAGGATCTCCTCTCTAAACACATAGTCAACACATATTTGAGCGATCTTCTTCAACGCTACTCCACTGATATTTATCACAAATATATTCTCCTTATATGAGGCACGCATGAATGACAACTTCAATAGGTTCATGGTGGTTGAGACCTGCAACCAGTGCTCACATGGGTGGCTTTTCTCTTCTCTAACAACTACTTCTTTCCACATTATGAAACAATTTGCAATCTACGATAGAAAAAAATTGCAATGGAAATGAAGTGATACAAGTCCCTGGATATAAATAGTGTGTATATTGTATAGAAATAATCGGTTAAGATGGATCACCCTTTTATAAAAGTTATTGTCTTTCTTTCCTCTGGACGACTCCCTCAAGCGAACGAAAAATGATTACACAATGCACACAAAATGGAGGCAACCACGATCAAATTTCTCCATGACAAAGATTGTGTACATTTTGCACATAATGGAAGATGGAATTCCAAGGGAACGAATTGAAACAATGATCAACAAAAATTTAATCTCCAAAAATGAGCACATGGATATCAAACATAGATGACAAGCAATGACCGACAAAAATGTAAGATTTTAAGCACAAACCAATATCTAGTTGTGAGAAAAAAACTACACTAGAAAAATTGCAAGAGAGAGAGAGAGAGAACACTAAAAAATACAATATTGTTGAAGAACCAATTCAAATTTATCTTGTATAATATTAATGCTTGACATGAGTACAATATATAGATTCTCCAAGGAGAAAATCGATTAGAAAAAGCAATGCGTATAAGACTGGGGTTCTTTGTGCATGCACTAATTAGATTTAGTCATTTATTAACTAATCAATACCATGGGTAAATGCCATGGGTAAATACCATGAGTCACTAAGTGGTAAATGATAAGTTTGACTCCATTAATTATTAAAGGAAATGCACACTTACTAAAGGGATAAGTCATTCACATCCAAAGGGAATTAGTTTCCCAGTCAATGCCATATGTTTAGCAATGCTAAAAATAGGCAACCCCCTAAATTTTAGGAATGACTAAAATAGACATGGATATCCCTTGAAAAGTGGAATGTTGTGCATGTACTCCAACACGCCCCCTAAATCACAACTTGGGAGTAGGAATGATGTATGAGTCCCAACAATATTCAATCATGTTAGGGACTCATGTATAAAAAACTTATGAAAAACATAACATGACAAAGGTGAGGTAAAGAGGGAAAACCGAGTGGAAGAACCCCCCCCAAAAAACAAATAT
>SNQJ01S0011875.1:20160-35404 GCA_010110895.2 Picea sitchensis | reverse complement strand
CTTCTTATCAAGTCTTCCACCTGTTCACCTTTTAATCAACCCGCTGACTGAAGTTAGATCAAGACCTCCTTTGTTTCTCACGTGCCAGACACAGTCTCTGAGTTAGAGTAATATCTTCCTGAGTCTCTATCCATTTGATCACCCATTAAAAACCACCATGACATAAAACTGATGGGGGTCGGGCTCTGCTCCTGCAAGCAATCCAGGAGTGACTTTCATCGCCAACAGAGAGGTAAATGAAAAAGTTGAAGGGGTTTGTTCGACAAAGGACAAAACCCAAGGGGTATATGGTGAACAGGTACACAAGATATGAACTATTCCATTATACTAGTGAGTACTTGAAGCAAATCGATGACAAACCAAGTGCAATGGTTTGATATGACCAATGGGATGAAGACAAAACAGAAGGGGAGCTACTTCAAATGAATAGAAAAAAGAATATGATAAAGAGTGAGTCACTTATATTTTATTAAATTTATACGAAGTAAATGTTTACACTGAACTTGATAATATATATTTGATCTCATGATATTATTTGTTTGATTTCACAAATACATCCGCAAATTTAGAAATTGATGCCATCAATAAATTTGTTCTTTACGATGCATAGGCAACACAATAATGGGTCATGTTGTATGAAGAGAATAGAAGGAAATGTGATAATGTCAAGAAATAATTTAGACAATTGAATTGTAGAAGCATGCCTTATCCTAATCATTTAAAATAAAATATGCCATTAATATGTCCCAATAGTTGGGTGTCTAACCGGATCAAAGAGAAATATGGCACATTTGGTCATTACCCATGCGATGAAGAGGATGCACTAAACATAGGGATTGAGTGCAACAACTCTATAATAATATCGTTGTGTACATTATTCATTCTATAATGCACATTTGAATTATAGCATGTATTATGTTTTTATTAATGCCTGGGTTATTAGACATATGACACTATCCTTTGTCGACATTTTTATAGGTACATTTTCTCCCATCTATGTGGGCATATGGACATCATTTTTGCACTAAGGATGTTGATGAGGTCTATTTTGACCAATATAGTCATGCTAGCTACTGTTATTAGAACCTAGTAGATGAGAAGTAAGGTTGTGTTAGAAAGATATAAGAGATCATACAAGTGGAGTTCTCATATTTCCAATGTGTTATTTTTAGGCGCAAGTGGTGGGATATGTTCGACCGAAGTAATGTAATGGAATATCATGATAGTGGGATAATATATATCAACTCTAAAAATATGTGGGATGAAACTGAGACTTATGTTTTCCCAAAACACTGCAACCAAGTATTGTTTTACCCAGATGTGTTGGATAGGAATTGGTGATTCGTACTAAAACATGATTCGATATCAAAACAACTTTTTGAGAACAATAATGTTATAATCCCAAGAGAGGAAGATAATCAGGGTGATGGAAACAAAGAGGGATATGTAGATGTTTTATTTCAACATTTATATTATAAGTGTGTCATTTTATTATGGTTATCTATAATTGGCCAATTGTGTTTTTTTCTTCATTTAATGATGTTGGATATGAAAAGTTAGCAACCATTTACAACCATCATGTTGAAAATAGATTAAATTGTTTTGGAACTCCAAGATCTTTAATGAATCATGGTTAATTTTTTTTTTTTGTAAACTAAGCTACTTTTGTATTAATATTGTACAAAAAGTGTTACATTCATGTCTATTTGAGATGTGCCAGAAAGGAAACTAGAGCTTAAACAACCTTCGTATAGCAACAATATTATGTTTGAAAATGTCAAAAAGTGTCTAATATATTCCATGACCATCTATAGGGCCCTTTAAGGATGAGAAAAAAGAAAATAAATAGACTAGAGAAACCTAATATATCATTAACTGATAGCATAACTAGTTATGAGGTGGCTTGGCTGGGGCTGAATCGCTAAGGATATCATGTTCCTTAACCTTTCCATTAAAATAATATTCTTCAACACTTATTGGGTTGGAATTGGTTCCTGGGGAGCTCGATGTGCTTGTCACATCCACCATTTCCTCTTCCTTTTCTGGATCCCATTCAATTGCCTTGAAGCTAATTCCAAAGGCCACCCTGCATAGGACAATGATCTTGGATTCTAGTCACCTAATCCTATCCAGAGATTCAGTTTGCTTGTCCTCCTTCTCCTCTATTGATAAGGCAATAAGATTTTTTTCTAGGTAGTAAAACTCCATTTCTCTAAATACTTTAGCATCTTTGGATCTTGAGAATCAAGAGTCTTTTACCCAATATTAAAACTCTTTATTGATTAGATGCTTTGGAGTTTGCATCCTTTTCTTCCTGGTCTTGTTCACTAGCTCCTCCATATTTTGTTGAGTTTCATGAGGGATGCTTTGGTTATAAATATATTTATCTTGATCTGTAACTCTCTTAGCCCTTGTGCCTTGAGACCTGAGAATCACTCTTATGTACCCGAGAAGTATGTTTGCACCTCTCCTCTTAGCTCCTCGATTGTTGGATTCTAGAAGGGCCTTTGCACTATTATCCTCTATAATATTCTCAATAAAATTAAGACATATGATGGATGCCCCTTCTATTGAGAGAGTCTTTTGTTCCCCTCTGTTGTTGACCTCTTGAAAATACCCCTAATTGATGTTGAAACACCTTGAGGTAAGGATACTTGGAGACCGAGTCAGGGATGTGACTATGATAAAACAAGGAGGAGCTCTAGGGAGCCAATCTCTTGCCTAAAACATCTAACCCACTACACGGTCTGACCAACAAAAATCAATTGGATAGACACTCGACTATGGTGAAGGAAAAGCATAACAAAGTCCACATTTCCCAAGGCTCCACTAAGATTTCACCCCTACGTTATGGAGAGTCGAGAGATGACCTAGGAAAGGAAACACCCGAAGGGAAATCCAGAGAATTACCTTGACAAAACGACTGAGTAGAACCACAAGACTTGATGCAAATACCCTAGGAGAAACCTTCCATTGAGCATTGCTTCGTTTCTGATAAACCCCATCTCCACCAAGAGAATGATCTCTCACTCACCCCTCCTACCCATGGAATTATAGTTTAGCTAGATCCCTTCCATCATTTGAAATATCGCTTCCACGCTGAGATGATCCATTGTTTGAATCCATGAATCACTCTAGTACCACCACTTCAGTCTCATTACTTGAACACTTATTAAGTTTGCAGGAGGAGGGGAGGTCATATTCCTCCCTCCCTCTCAAGTTTCTATACCTCCAAGCCTTCTGAGACTACACTTTTCCTTGTATTCACATCCTCTGGGAGTGGCGACACGACTCACCACGTGTGTGGCCCAGGCCCCACCTGTCATCATCCCATTCAGGGAAATTATGAATACTTTTATGGGGCATTTCATAAAAGGTGTTTTTGATGTATATTTATTATCATACATTAAACTAATAAAATGTTTTTTATATGTACAAACATATTTTTTTTCTATAATAGAAACTAGCTAATTATTTGAAAATTATTAAAAGAGATAATTATTAATTAATTATGTTGATAAATGCATGTCTATGTTTTTTAAAGAATATATTTTTAATTTCAAGGAAGAGATTAATGAAGAACATTTTTTTCTATCATTATCCTCCTTTGGGTTTAAAGTTTTTGTTCTTCTTTTAAAAAGTTATTACTAATAGTTCATATTCATAACCTTCTTAAGATGGGTTTCTTAACTTTCTTAGTTTTTTTTGTTTTTTAATAACAAGAACAATTATTGTTCATATTAAATAAAAAGAGAGGGGGCTACGACTATACCATCCAACCTTTTAATACGAACAAAAATAGATTATCTTGTCCAAATTGCCATCATAAGATACAATATTTGTTTTTGGCTATTCCCTGTTTGGTCTGCTTTCAAAATTATAGAAGTATTTTTCACCTTTCGCCTTGTATAAAGATTTACATATTGACCTAATAACAAAATACTTTAAAAAATCTAAAAAATTAAACACGCTTTTTACCATGCCCATAGAAAACAACCTTCATTCTTCCAACAATACAGGATGAAATGGTGAGGGCTTCCTATTTTTCTTGCTCCGAGTGTTGCTCCATAATGTCTTCTTCCATCATTTTGACCCACTCATGTCCAAAGGAGCTCCCTGAAACCGATGGCGAGGGAGAATGGTGCAATTCTAGAAACCAAGGAGATTGCTCTAATTCCAGATGCTTGACTTTCTTATGTAGCTCCTTAAAATTTTGACATTTCTTTGTGAGCTTCTACTAATGAACTTCCACCTTTGCATCCATGAACAACATTTTTTTATCGTATCTCTCCATTTGGGATTTCATATTTTCCAACTGCCTCCTTGTAAACTTAATATAATTTTCATATTGCATCTTCCAGGCCTTTTTCTAAACTTCCATTTTTTCCATTGCCTAAGCCACTGCTTCTTGACTATCACCACAAAGCCTCTCACACCACCAAAGTGAGTCCTAAAATTTGTCCAAATGGATAGCCATTAGAATTTCAAACATAAAGATAGATATCTCACCTTTTCTATTAATAGAGCACCCAAATATGTAGACATAACGAGCACTGGAATACCCTCTTATGAGACTAGATAATTTTGGTCTAAACACTAGACTAGAATATTCTTAACCGCTTCAAAGAAAGGATGCAAAATAACTCAATTTCTAGAGGTCACAAACAAACACTAGAACAAAACAAGATGGGGAATACTATCAAGATACTCCCATAACACAAACGTAGTGCAACCGGGATAAACAAATACTAATTCACATGGAGAAACGAAGAAAACACAAAGAATAAATAGGATGAATAGGCCTCTATTGATCCAGATTCAGATCCAGGAGCTTGATGGGGCTCAGAAAGGCCTAAAAATCAATGTTCTTAAAATGAATTCAAAATGGACATGTGCATAGGCCTCGTCGATACGAACCCAATGCAACTTGAACGGGATGAAACAGACGTCGTATGCTCCTGATATTACATTCTTTTCATTTTTCCAAACATGGAAAAAGTCAACGCTGACATCAGCATGACATCATCATGATGACGTAGCATTGAGACACGTGGCAACACAACAGGAGGATGACTGGGAAGATGACAATGATCCAATCAAATGTTGACAAATGGAACATTCTCAGGAAAATTAAACAATGCCACGTGGCCCAGGCATGGTCTGCCATGTGGCACCCTATCATTTGATGGTTGGTCAAAAGTTTTTGGAGGTCATGGGATTCAACCCCATGACCTCTTGGCAGGGGAATGTCTTATGGACAGGTCGGATGCCAAAGAACCAAATTTGGTACTTGTTTATATAATCCCCCTTTATATTATATAAAGTGTAATATATGTCAAATCGAATGTGGAAGGGGGTTGGGGCCTAGCCGCAGCTCGTGGGCTTATGGATACATATAACCACAATTTTGAGGGAGAGCTCCACTACCACCGGGCTACACTCCAGCTCAAGCGCCATATGTTAAGAACCTGCCCACCATATATTTGGGGGCGGTAACCATGGTTTAGGCACATATATATGGCGCAATTCTATCAATGTTTTCCATGTGACCTATGATTGTGGGCTAAGGGCCAGCGTGCAACCCTTACGGGCTTACGCTTGGCCGTTATATGCCACGTGACCCTATTTTAGCGTGAGTGCCTAGGACCTTTGGGATATTTTTGAATTTTGTTGCATAAAGTGGGTTTTTACCATATATTAGTGGATTATATTTGATTAATTCAACTGTTTTTGGAGGATTTTGCCCATTTTGGGGGGATATTGGACCCTTTTTGAGGCCAGATCTTGGGAGGAAGTTGGGATGTGGTTACCAACTTCAGATCTATATAAAACATGCCTTCTTGAGGCCATTATAGGAGATTCAAATAAAGTTTATGCTGAATATTTTCCGAGCCAAAGCCATTTTTATGCAGGGAAGCTGTTGAGGAGCGCACCTTTGCGGGCTATTTCTGGGAGCTCCAGTCATCCGATTTGAGTGTCATTTATTCTGTTGGGTTCTTGAGATCTGGTAGAACAAGAACATATCAGTTTTGTAACCTTTTGACACTGCTATGATGTACTTATTGAGATTTTAATAGTAATAAGAAAGCCTCACCCACTGAGACAAAGGCCCAGAGACGTAGGCGAGATTGTCGAACTATGTGCCTCAATAAGCAAAATAGATTCACCTTTGTTGTATGATTCAATAAGAAAAATAGATTCAATAAAGATTTGGTGGACATAGCCCCAGGGTGGGGGTGAACCACGTAAATACTGTGTTGTCTTGCTTTGTGCATTGTCTTGATGTGTTTATATCTTCTTCTGCTAAGTGCTTTGAGATGAATAAATAGATCTGCTTATGCTTAGTGCTAATAATGGATAGAATGTTAGATGTAATATACGTGGATATGCTCAGTGCTTGATCTACCAGATCTGATGTATTTTATTATGCTAAGTGCTTAAGTATGTTAGGATCATTGTGAATGTTGCAAAGCTTTGTATTATCAACGAAGTAGATATTGCTTGCATATTAAGGGATTGATGGTGCTAAGTGCTTTATTAAGTAGTAGATTCACAGATTTGTGTCCCAGCTAAGGTTGCAGACACATGAGTGAGACTTCATCTGGTGATGCCGAAAGGGCCGGTAGTTAGGGTTTTGTTGGTGTGTTGTTGTAGCGTTGAACCCTGGATCTGCCCCTGTGCCAACACAGGGTTACCCCCATGTTACGCCAATATTGGCCTACTTGCCTTTAGGATTTGGGAAAGTACATATTGTGTGATAACATATTTGGCACCACTATCAAGGAACACTGAGTCAATATTCCTCAACGACACTTTTTTGGTAAGCCTGTTCTCAAATCCTTCACTTTACAAAGATTGCCTAGAGAATTCACTGAGGGTGATTCCATTGTTTCATTTTTATAATCCCTGGAAGGATTATCTAGTGACTGCACTAATGATAAATCCAACCATGGATTCTCAATGGGACCCAGGTAATTTTAAACCCTTGGATATGAGTGAAATTTTGGGTTACCCTCGACAAATGCCTTCGAGGTATGAAAACTGGCTCCCAAGATTCACTAGTAGTGATGAGGAAAATGTTGAAGACCATATGAGTGACTTTTGGGCCTTCTTTCAACTCCACCATATCAGTGATGATGTTGAATACCTAGCAATGAAACTTTTCTCTGCTACTCTTCATGATGATGTTATAAGATGGTATGATGTCCTCCCTAATGCTAGTATTACATCTAAGGATCAATTAGAGGAAGTTTTCCTCAAAAGATAGAATGTCAAAGAGGATCCAGACATGTTACTACAAAGACTTATGCCCGTAAAGAAGGATCAGAATGAGGTCGTTAAGGACTTCCATGCCAAGTTTAAGAGGATGTCACAACAACTCCATAGAATCTATTGTCCTATTTTTGAGTTCCTCCTTGTCATCTATATAAGGGCATTCTCAGGACAATCAAAAAAATTTCTCGATAAAAGGAGCCCAAGGACAATCCAAGAATCTTATGACATGGCCATGGAAGTCGGAGCCAATATCTCCTCATCCAAGGTAGAACATTTATTTGTTCCACAAGTCAAGATTGATGACCCCAAAGATACCCCAGAAACTCTTAGTCTGGAAAGAATAATTTCCCTTGAGATCTACAAAAATTGGGAACAAGACATTGACCCGCAAAAGGTTAAGGAGAGGGATCTTGATGAAGGTTAGAAATCCCATGACAAAGAGAAAGAATTTAATCATGATTCCATCAAAGAAGACCTAGATGAAGGACACGAACCTTAAGAGTGTGAGATATTTATATGTGTCTCTCCCTCTGATGAAGGCATCCAAGGTCCTATTCCTCCTGCACAAGACGAAGAGAATGAGGTTAATCATTTTCCTTTTCAGGTTTTTGTTGATGCCCTATTCTATGATTCGGAAGGTGAAGGAGTAAAGGAGTCCTTGGGTGAGCTAGACCCTTCATATTGTTACAAAGGAAGAGATATAATTGAAGAGGTGAATCATGGGGATGATGTACTGATAGTTACTCTTCATTTTGATGAAGGCATCCAAGCCTTTTGATGCTCCTGCACAAGAAAAAGTGAATACGGTAAGTTATTTCCCTTTCCAAGATTTTGATGATGCTTTATTTTATGATTTGGAGGGTGAAGAAGTGTTAGAGGATCCCTTGGATGTATTAAATCCATCATGTTATGATAAAATTAATGACGTAATTGATAATATTGATGAGTTCATACATGTTGAAAGATGTAAATGGGATGTGATTGGTTCTGATGAGGATCCCATTTATGATATGGAGTTTCATTTAAATTTGTTTCCTTTACAACAATCATATGATGTTCCTAATAATGTTGATGTTAGGCAACAAGATGATGATATAATTACAGAATTTTTCCAAGCACCCAAGGATGATCGAGTGCAATGTTTTCTTGATGATTTTCGGTCATACCTTGAGGATTTTGATGAGTATTCCTTTGAGCACTTGGATTTATTCTATGAAGAAGATTATCAATCATCGTTGTGCTCAAATTTTGATAAAGGTGAGGACGTTGCTTACTTGAAGTAGGATACTTGTGACAAGATTGTCCAACTCCCTCTTATTTCTTTACCTCGTTATGTCACTAAGGATGCAATTAGGGAACATGTCTCTTGTTTCAATTTTTCTTTAGGGAAAAACTTTTCGTTAGAATTCAAGGGGAGGTTGAATGCCTTAATAAGTTTATTATATCAATCTTTCATCTTTCCCCTGAGAAGTTGTCAGTTTCTCTATAAGTTCTTGTTCATCCCTTTTCAGACCCTAGGGAGTGATGATGTCCAAGGTATTCAACCCTCAGACTCTTTGAGCCAACCCTTTGAGTCCTTGACCTCTCACGATCCTTTACTTATCCATAATCCTTTAAACCCAAAACTTCATTGGTACCTCCCAGCCAACGCTAGGGATACTCTTCTTCCCCCTTATCTCCCCGAGCTGCAAAGGAGTCACACACAGTAAACCAGAAATCAATAGCACCAAAACTTGACTCGCAAGGAAGAGCTTCCACTCTTACCAAGTTTTGGAACCCAACTCTCAACAAGTAAACTAGTTCATAAAAAATTTGGCAGCATAACAATACTTTCCAAAGTGAGATCCCATCTCTCTTCCTCTTCACTTCTTTTATAGAAAAATTCTCAATTGAACATGTCCTCTCATGCACAATAAACCAATTTTTAATAGTTTTATTAAATATTATTCACTCACACCACTTGCCACACTCTCCTAAAGTTGCACATGCAAATTCTCTTTTTAATTCAATTAATTAGGCAATTTCTCTCATATTCACCAATTTGTTCCTATTTTTGCTCTTAGTTGTCCCTTAGTTCCGCAATCCTTCATTTATTTTTTGTCCCCTAACTATATTTTAGTTTGAGTTGGATTAGGAGTCTTCTTTTAGTTAGGATTAGTGGTAGATTGACTCACAATGCTACTCTATGTGGACCACCTATTCTCTCATGTTTTTATTTTCTTTTATTTAAAAATCTGTTTATTATTTTCATGCACACATGTGCATCTACCCACTTTATTCTTATTACTTCATTTACTTAGCTTACTAGTCATCCCTTTATTCCCTTTTTTGTTTTACTTAATCAAACCTCTTTAATAATCATTTGCATGGTATTTTCTATCAAATTCTAAGTATTTTATTTTTATTATCTAGACCTTCTAGATTTTTATTGACTCACATTTTGTTTGCGCAACATGCCTTTAAAGAGGCACCTCTGTGCCCCAATGGTTCCACTCGCCTTTGAACAGTTTGGAAGTTTGTCTAACACATGGATTCAACACTCCACTTGGTCGACCTTGTGAGAGACTAAGAGTTGTCTAAGGAATCAGGATTCCACCTTATTGTGTGCCCCTTAGAATTCCTCATGAGTGAGTGTCTCAGTCTTCCCTCACGACATCGTGGACCTCTCAGATCAAAGTAATCGTTAACCATGCATTCAAGTAACGGTGAGAGTGCTATTAGGTTGTGACAGGGACGCTGCCACACCTCTCCCTCATCTGTCTGGATTCTGTGTATGACCCCTTTACTCCATATGTGAGTCGAATTAGCAAGAATCACCAAGCCTACATCCACTGACAAGAACGATGTCAATAATCCATATGCATAACATCCATACTAAAATCATCATAACTCATACATGTAACTCAATACTCAAAAAAACAAACCAAATACAAGTCCACTCCATGACTCAATCTCGAGTCCAAGGAAGTTTATTGATGCCATCGACATCCTTAACCTATCATGTATCCTGCACACTTAGGAGAACTCGTCAATAATACTTATCAATATATATACATCTAGAAATGAACATATAAATCACAATGTCATCATAATATAACTCATAATAAAAGTATAATCATAATGTATCATAATCGGATCACTTGATCGCAAGTGTCCTCAAAGAATAAGTCAGTATAAAATGTGATCAGTGGAACTGGATGTTACATACACCCTCTCTTGTTTTAAACTTCGTCCCAAAGTTTGTACAGTCTAAATGAAAACAATAAATGTATCTGACACAAATCTAAATATACAATCTATCAAACAAATAAGTAAATTGTTGATGCATCTGATATGTGTCCTCCCATGTAACCGAGTGTGGACTATAATTCTCCCATTGGACCTTGAATTGATCAATTATTCAACATCGTAACTGTCGAGTGTGATGGTCCAGTATGCAGATTGGCTCCACCATGAGAGCACCCTCACCCAACACCTACAAATAACTCAACTCAATAACATGTGATGGATCTAAAATATAATGTCGCAAAACAGATACATGAAATACATCATGCATACACCTCAAAGAATCAGGAAAGGCTAGTCAATAAGTCACGGGTCCTTTCCTTTCCACAACTTTGAAAGGTCCCACAAACCTAGGAGAGAGTTTAGCACCCTTTCCAAACTTGATCAAAATCTTATGCAGTTTCACTCGCAAGAAAATCTTGTCACCAACTTCATAACTGCAGTCAATGTCATGCACATCAAAATAACTATTTTATCGATCTTGTGCCTCTTTGATCCTTTGCCTTATAGTTCACATCTTCTCTACCATTTATTGGATTAATTCCAGTCCCACTAGGACCCTATCCTCTAGTTGATCCCAACTCAGAGGTGTCTGACACGATCGTCCCTAAATAAACTCAAAAGGTGCCATTTTTATCGTACTCTGATAATTGTTGTTGTATGAAAACTCTACCAATGGAAAGAATTATTCCCAATGTTTATGTTGATCCATCAAGTACATTCGAAGCATATCCTCTAAATTTTGATTAGTTCTTTCAGTTTTTCCATCTGTTTCGAGGTGATATGTTGTGTTAAAATTCAGTTGTGTTCCCAAGGCCTCTTGGAAACTAGTTGACAATCATCCAGTAAACATCGATCCTCGATCGTATATGGTCTTTCTTTGTACACCGTGAAATCTCACAATCTCCCTGATAAATACTCTAGATATGTCTGATCGAGGATCACGTGCGTAGTACGTAGTACGCAGTATGCACTAGTACGTAGTACGCACTGGAATAAAGTGTGCACTCTTTGTCAGAGTGTCAATGACTACAAAAATTGAATCATGTCTCCTTGCTGTCAGTGGAAATCCAACAATAAAATCCATCTAAATGACTACCCATTTCGATTCAGGAATCACGTGTGGATGTAACAATCTTGCTAGATGTATATGATCAACCTTCACTTGATGACATTCTAGACACATTGCCATGTAATTAACTATATCCACTTTCATTCATTTCCATAAGAATAAAGGCTTAAGGTCTTCCTTCATCTTCGTGACTCCAGGAAGAGCCATGTACACTGCTCGATGAGCTTCGCTCAAAATCAACTTTCTCAATTCGTCATTAGGTGGTACATAAATTCTACCATTATACCTCAATAATCCATCATTTTTCAATGAATAACCTTAGAACCTTGTTACCATCATGGTATCTTGTCCAACATTACCCTTAACTTCGTTGTACCAATCGTTGTCTATTTGTAAAGCTAGAATATTTTCTCGAATATTTGTCCTAAGAGGTATTAATGAAAATATGTGTGGTCTCTGACTCAACGCATCTATTACTCTGTTCAACGTTCCTTTAATGTAGGTAATCTCAAAGTTGTATTCGCTAAGTAGTTATGACCAACGCCTTTGTTGTGCCTTCAAGTCACTTTGAGTAAAAATGTGTTGTAAACCACTGTGATAAGTTTTTAGTTCTAATTTTTTTCCAATCAAATAATGTCTCCAAATGTGTAAGGCATATACAATAGATAATACATCTATATCATGCGTTGCATAATTCTCTTCATGCCTTCTTAATTTGCTTGAAATGTTTAAGAGATCACTCGACCATCTTGCATAAAAAAAATCCACCTAAGCCTTCCTTGGATGCATCCGTGCATACCAAGAATTCCTTGTCCATGTCGGGAACCTTCAGTATCGGTGTTCTCATTAATAAATCCTTAAGCTTATGAAATGCTTCCACACATTTCTCTAACCATACAAATTTCTTGCTTTTCTTCTACAATTCTGTGCTTGGATTTGTTATCCATGAAAAACCTTCGATGAAGCGTTGATGATAACCTGCTAAACCCATAAGAATACATACTTCTTGTACATTCATCGGTGTTGGCCATTCCATAATAGCCTCTACTTTCTCTGGATCCATAATGATACCTTCTCTAGATATGATATGTCGCAAATAATGAATCTTTGTCTGGAAAAAAGAACACTTCGACAGTTTCCCATACAACTTGTTTTCTCTTAGACACTGTAAGACTAATCATTGTTTTTCATTCTCTTCTTTCATCCAAGAATAAATAAATATGTTGTCGATAAATACTTGTACAAACTTTCCCAAGTATTCACGGAATACTTCATTCATTAAACTCATGAATACACCCAGGGAATTCATCAATCCAAACGGTAAAACAATAAACTCATAGTGTCTAAATATCGTTTTAAATGTGGTATTAGGGATATCTTCCTCCTTAATTCACTACTAATAATATCCCAATCGCAAGTCAATATTTGAAAACACCGTTGCTCCTTTCATTTGGTCAGATAAATCATCAATTCTTGGTAACGAATACTGGTTCTTGATCGTGGCTTTGTTTAATTGACTGTAGTCAATGCAAAGCCTCCACGATCCATCCTTCTTTCTTACAAAAATATTTGGCAGACCCCAAGGTTACCCACTTGGACGTATAAGTCCCAAGTCTAACAACTCCTACAATTCAGGTGTCGACATCTGGTATGGTGTTCTTGCAATCAGTTATGTTCTAGGTTTCAAATATATGGTAAACCCTAATTGTTTTCCGACAGTAAACCTGGTAGTTCCTCCAAAAATACGTCTGCAAACTCTGATACTACGGGAAGGTTTTCTAATCCTTCTATGTCCCCCTTTTTTTTAAGCCCTAAGATGGTGTATAACTTACACCCCTTGCACATACTTTTATGTAATTGTAAGGAAGAAATAAAACTCAATGACACACCTTGGTTTCTTCCTACAATTGCCCTACTCTGTCCCAAATAATTTGTTATACTTGATTGTTTTGTATTGCAGTTAAGTATCTCATCGTGCGATTCTAACCAATCCATTCTGATCACTACATTGTAATATCCTAAGATTGTAACATATAGGTTTACACTTGTCACGAAGTCACCCAAGTTAATGTTACAATCCTTAACTTTTCCTCCAACTTTTTTCTTGGCACCAGATGCCATTTCCACATATCTAAACTCATCTTGTTCAACCGACTTCACCTTAAATATTTTAAGAGAAACACTAGATATAAAACTTTTAGTAGCTCTTGGATCTATTAAAATAGTAAAATTATGGTCGATGATCATACCTGACATCTCAAGCACAGTGGAATGATGCTCATCCTGGCAGTCATTCACCATTGCATGTATCCTGTGGACCTTGCACAAATATCCAACTTTCATAGGTCCTAATGATCTGACAAATATTTCCTTCTCAATAGGACAGTCTCTCTAGTAATGTGGCTCTCCACATGTCCAACATCCATTCTTTGGTTTGGTGCTCCTAGTCCCAGAAGTAGAAGTTGTTTTCCTAGGGATCTGTTGTACAGGTCTGTTCTACAGACCAGACCTAAGCTATTGTTGTTGCTATGAACGACATTGTTGTTGCTACGAACGACATTGTTGTTGTTGTTGCGGTGCTTTGTAAGGAGTCCTATGATGAGGATTTTGTTGGCAGGGTGTCAAGAATACAGGTCCTCTGAGTGTATCATGGTGACCATAAGTCTGTCTAACTGGTGTCTGATGCTGCGATGCTCCGGGTGGTGCCTTTCCTGTCTACCTGGATGGAGTCCTACCCTGACCCCCACTGTTTAGCTCTTCCTCAATAGTGAGGGCCCTCTAAACTACATCATGCAATGTTGGAGGCATCAATATCCTCACTTTGGCACAAAGGTTGAAGTTGAGACCGAACAAAATCTTGTTAACTTTTAGTTTCTTGGTGTTCAGATGCGGAGCATATCTGAGTAGATCCATATACCTAGCCTCATACTCCGGTACAGTATGACTACCTTTTCGTAAGGTGTTGAACTCATTAACTTGGTGATCAATGAATTCTTCAGACAAGTACCTCTCCGGGAATCGTTCCTCAAACAATTCCCATGACACGTTTTCAATGACCATGTTCAATTGAGGTAAGAGTGTCTTCCACCAAAGAATCACACTCCCTTTCAGTTGAAATACCGCCATGCACACCTTCATGTTGGAGGTGTAATCGCATAGTGCGAAGCACATCGCAATGTTCTCCAACCATGCCTCGGTGGCAAGGACATCCATGGCACCCTAGAACTTGGGAAATTTCACCTTCTCGAGTTCTCTATGTATACTACTACTAACCAATCGAGGGCGTTGTGAACCCTCGTTGGGCACAGACTCTCTTCCCTCATCTCAGTCAAGGTGGTTGATTAGTGCCTCAGATATCCTATGAAAGGATCTCATCATACCTACCACATCTCCTACTGCAACCTACTCCTGACCAGTAATCTGCACATCTCCTAGGGGAGCAGATCCCTCTGGCGTGGATGCACTTGAAGGAAGCATACCCCTTCCTCCCACACCCCTTCATCTACTCTTCCGACATCCTCTAACCATGATACCTGCATGAGAAAAATTCAAGTTGTATTAGCGATGCATATTTAACCATTAATATAAAACAATGGAAGGTGTAACAACTCC
>SNQJ01S0011874.1:104756-121133 GCA_010110895.2 Picea sitchensis | reverse complement strand
GACCTTATCATAATGAATTACTCTTGATCCATTTATTTTGGATATGAAAACTACCTTGAAAATCTATATATTGTATGAATGAAATGTAATGAGGGGGGAGTGATAGGTGAGGGTCGAGTAGTGAGGTTACTATGTATATGTATAGGACTGAGACATGCTTGAAGTTTGACTGTTGTTATTATCAAAGTTTATGAGTCAAGTAATGGACCTTTGTTTCTCTTATATGTTGCCTTCTCTCTTGTGAATACAAGTAAATTGATATCATATCAGTTTCGTTTAAACATTGCAACTACTGTGCGGTTATCGTTGTCTTTGCATGGGCTTAGGGTCTGATGGATATTGTGTTCATATGTGTTTAAATTTGCTAGTTTGAAAGAATTTCATCCTAGCAAGTTCTCTTCTATTTTAAGTGATGAGATGAGAGCATGATATAATCATATTGTCATTTGAAATATTTTAACTCTATCTTCTTTATCTAAACCTTAGCTTGTTGGGTTCATAACTATGTATTCAACATCTGATTTAAATATACAGCTCATCATATGCTAACCTTGTCTTTAACCCTATTTAAAGTTGACTCGTTACTTAGTCTCTTTTCACCTTCCTCCAGTTACATTTTAATCAAACAATCATTCCTACAAGTTCAAGATGTGTTAGGCTTGGTTCTCATGCAACCAAGAATCAACTTCTAGCACTAGCAATCGGTGGTCGGGGTTCAATAGTTTTAAATATCTTTGTGGTGTTTGATTCCAATGGTCGGTGATCATGCTTAGTTGGTGGGTCGGTTACTCTATTTATTTTGATGATCAAGTATGGGGTTGTTTTCTTTAAGTTTGTAATGGATTAACTCTCCAGTGTATGGTTAATTCATGGGTTGGCACTCTATATCTTATGGAATTATGAAGGTAGAAGTGTTATTATTTATGTGTTTCTACCAATGTGAATTTTTGTATATAAGATAGAATATGAGAGGTAGAAATAAAAGATATTTTGATTTAATTAGAACTAAAATTTATAAAATATAAAGAGATTGAAAAAATGAGTAGAGATAGAACTTGGATTAGTCGGGGTTTGTCATCAAATGTCCCTTGGTTCGCATAATCATAATCCCTCTGCCCTATAAACCCTCAACCTTATAATAACCCAATTTATCATTTTAATAAACGGGTTTTAAGTATTGGTGTTAGATTGTATAAACAATGAGAGGTTCATCGAGTTCTTCAACTTCATCTTGTTCAAAGTCTGGCTTGGTAAGTTTGTATACCAATACCCTGAATTTCATAAATGTCTTATTACGAAAAAATCACATATCTTCATTAGAAATTTTTTGACATTCACTCATATGTATTCCCTTTGTATTGTTTCCTATGCAAAGTTCTAGTTCAACGTCAAGAAGTTCCTCCTCTCGTATGAGCTTGAAGTAGTCTACTAGTTCATTCTCTGTTGAAGATGTAAGTTCATAATTATATTGATTAGGTTATAATATTTGGTCAAATATGGCACATGCATATTTTAATTTTCCTGCAACTTAATTATTACACTTATTATCTACAAATTCAAAATCCAACTCCAACCATCTCTCATAATGGTATTTCAATGTCACATGTCAAAACGAATGTATATAAATCAATAAATTTTAAAGAATGTAGTCTATGAATTTATGAAAAAGTTTTTCATGATAATTGGTAATGTAATTAATATATGTGTGTATATGTATATGATTTGTAGAAAACTAGTAAAAGTTCCCCAACTTCTTATTCTAATACAATTCATCCTTAGATTGGACACAAACATCTAAGGATATTAACTGGAAGTTGCTTTTGAAATAGACCACTATCCATACCTAATGCATCTCTAGATCAACTTTTTCAAACAAATTGTGATATGCCATCTTCTAGTAGATCAATAAATTCATATGTAAATGGAGATTATCCTTTGCAACATCACTATGAAGGATCGATGATGTGTGGTTGTTCTTGTTAGAATATAATTTATGTGATCATTTTACCATAGACAATATCACTACTGTCACCCAACCATAGGCCGAAGCCACCCTCCGAGCACCTTAACCTTGACAAAGAATCACTCTGAAAGCAAACCCTAGGCTAGATAGCCAAACAAAGGGCAGTGCACCTTTCCCCAAGGATAGCGCACCAAACAAGAGCTGATCAGATAGTCCAAACCATAACCAAGAGATAGTCCAAGCCAAAACGCAATCTGGTAGCTGCAGCAGCTGCAACGGAAGCTCTCTTCCAAACTTGCGCACAAACTGGGCAACTGCAGTGCACACAAGTGTTTCTCTACAATTCTAAGAATGTCTACCGGAATGAAGACTAGCCTCTTGTATTTATACTAATTCTAGCTAACTGCCTGGGCTGACTTCTCATTCTGGGTGTCTATTTACTTAGTATATAATATTTCTTCTGGCCGACTTCTTCTCTTGTAGGCTAATAACCAAATACCAATTATTCTCTTGAGCCGACTTGTCTTCTAGGGTTATTTAGCCAACTCATTAGGGTTTCTTCTTGCTTCTCGGAATATTCTATTCTCATCAGGTTTACACGTGGAGGTAAATACCTCCTGCATCTACCATAATATTAACACTCCCTCCTAGCTAGGGAGGTATTATAGGTAATGGTATTGAGCACAAACATACCATTCACCCGGTAGCATCAACATAGTTGTATAGACTAGATCATGAGCACCATCATCACCATCTGTGTCATTAGTTGCATCATCTCTTGAAACCATACTCTATCTGAGTAATTTAGACATGATGCTGGATAAGTCAATCGCACCACAGAGTGACACAAGAGCCATTCTTCTAATATGGACATATTTCCTAGAAGAATAAATGTCCTGAACCATTTTTTGTTTGGGAAATCTCTGTCCATTGATCATCCATCTAGCTGATAATCATTTTCAACACTGTTGATAGTCTTCAAGGAAATAAAAACAATATCATTCAATAGAACACAACTGTTTCTATCCATAGTAGTACACAACTACAATCCAGTGGTACACTACCACACCAATTAGCACACAGGTACTTGATCAGCAACGTATAGTCACAAACAATGGAACATATCCACCACAGTAGTATACATCTACTGTCTAGAGACATACATTCTTCATAACAATCATCTGATATCAACCTACACAGAAACAATTTTATGATATAAACTGAATCATCTGGTCCATTCTTCCACTCACATCTGTGAGATCTTGGAAGAGCATCTTCCCTCAAAAGGAAAAACATCAATGATGAGCTATCTGGACTATTCTTCTCAAGCAAGGAAGAATAACTATCCTGATTTCTAAGCCTCGACCATTCCCCACCCTGGGCCATTCCTCCGAAACTAGACAAAGTGTAACCTGGAGAGAATGAGTCTACCCTAAGGAATGTATGTCCCTGATTGTTGAACCTGGACCATTCCCCACCCTGGGCCATTCCTCTGGCACTAAACAAAGTGCAACCTAGAGAGAATGAATCTTCCCTAAGGAATGACTGTCTGGACCATTTCCTAAGGAAATGACTATCCTACACCAACCTCCAAAACGGACCATTCCCCATGTTAACCACAATGGGAAATTGTTGTCCGACGAGGCAGGTCAGTCTTCTTGAGTAACCCTCAAGAAGATAGACTACCCTAGACCATTCCCCATGTTAACCACAATGGTAAATTGTTGTCTATGGTACATCAGCAATCCATCAAACCATTTTCATTATGAAAATGACCGTTCAATCTGGACCATTTTCCGAACTGGAAAAATGCCTTCTGTCAGAAATCTCAAACCACTTTCTGAATCTGGAAAGGAATTGCTCATCCTGGACCATTTTTCGAACTGAAAAATGACTGTCCATAAATCAATAAGACATCAGTGCTCCCTCCCAACCCAGGAGTCATCTCTTCCTTTTTCAATAAGGAAGTCGTCTCCACGAGCTCCAGCTTGAGTACGCAAACTCTTTCATCTTGGACAGAAGCTTTACCAAAATGTCTGCTTATCTGCTCATTTGTGGAGATATATATTGGAGAACCACTTTCTCCTTTCTGGACTTCATCATGGATAATGTAATGCTTTATCTCAAATCTACTTCGGTCTTTCTGGAACACTGGTTTTCTCTGAAGGCTTCATATAGCTCTGATCAATAAAGTATATTATTGTTGGATTCCTCTTTGTTTCTTTCTATCTCATAACATTGTGGCAACCGTCAAACTGGAACATATCAAGTGGTACTTCTTCTTTCATCATGATATCTTTGTCATGGATTAGCAAACCATCATCCTGAGTTTCTAAATAACCATTATGATACAGTAGCTCGGTTATAGGAAGTCTTCACCACGCTTTTGTTGTGAATTGGAGGTTCTCCACCAAGTTGTCTTCTTTCATCTGCATACAAGGGTCTCTTTCTGGTATACCTCAAATCCTTGAGGTTTCTCTACACGTAAAATCCAACCCATGGATATTGCGGACGATATAATGACTCATGTAGAGGTATATCTGGTTTACTGGAACAAACAATCATCATAGTCTTCTTCCTCCATCTGGGAGAACCTCTTAGTTTTGGATCTCGCAATGCTTTCATTCATAAGTCTTCCATACACTGTTCTTCATCACAACTTTCAGTTCCTATGCTTGATTGCTTTTAGTGAGTTCATATCAAGCTGGTAGTCTTGTGATTCTTGATACAATGATTGGTTGTTCTGTCTTTTCTTTCTCTCTTGGAATATTCATGTTCTTCCTCATGTTTTTCTTTAGCTCTTGGGTCCATGGAGTTTATAGATTCCATGCCCTAAAGATTCCACTTCTTTCTTTCATCATAGGATCATGGATGTGGATGGAAAACCAGGGATACTTTAAGGCTTCTCTTCGAAGAAGACTTCTTCTAAGGTCGAACTGAACACGTACTTCTTTTCATGGATGCTACCATGGATATATACTTCATCATCTTCAATGGATCATAGGATTAGCTCCCTCCTAATCGTTGCTTCATGTATGAATGCATGCTCTTCTTTATATAATCAGCTCCCTCCATCTAACAGAGTCCATGCTTCCATATGCATCCTTATTGCCTTCTGTAAGGTGTCATAAGTCTTACTCCAATTTCTTCTTGATTGTTGATTTTGGCTTATCTTGTAGCTTGTTACTTATGTAATAACTTCCACATGATTTGTTTGATGTACTTCATCCTTTCATGTGTTTTGTCTGACTTGTAGTCATACTGATAGCAATCCTTATCTTGTTGTTATTCCTTAGGTATAGTTCTTCTTGGAGAATATATCTTCTAAGATATAGATATACAAGATATGTATAGAGACTATGAAAACAAGATATGTACAAGAACTATGAAGAATATTTTTACCTTGTCTTTGGAGGAAGAAGTCTGCTTTATCCTGCTTGGTTTTCCTTGAGGGTTTCCTTTCTTCGGAAACTGATGATTCTTGTGTCTCCTTCCTTTTATTTAGCTCAGGACAATGACTCTGGTAGTGACCATATTTTCGACAGTTGAAGCATTGTATTTCTGACATATCCTTCTTTTGATTTGGCTTCCTTTCAAACTTCCTTTTGTTCCTGAAATTCTTGAATCTTGTTGTGAAGGCTTGATCATCATTACTTCTTATGAGGTTTCTCTTTTTCATTGATCATGGATTATTCTTGAGCTACAACAAGTCTAAAGTTCTTCAAATGTAGGATACTCCTTCCTTGTATTCATGTTTGAGAATGCATCCGTAATGTGGGAAGACCATTGAGTACTATGTTTACCAATTCCTTCTCTACGTAGTCTCTCTTCTAATAGCTTGTAGTTGATGATATCTTAGCGAGATATTTTCTTACCTCTTCAATAGCTTGTAGTTGATATCTTAACTGAGATATTTTCACAAAGTATGATGTTATGTTGTCATCATCATTCATATTCATGTCATAGAGCTCATTCTTCAGACTCATTACATGTCCATTGTTTCTAACTAAGAAGAGGTTTGTTAGGGCATCGTTCATCTTATTCAATGAGTCAAGATGGGAGATGTAGGGTATCAAGTGGTATTTTATAGATTCCACTATGATACTCATGACATTGATATCACCATCTTTGAACTACTCCATAACTGCAACGTTATGTGGTTCCTTCTCTTTTCCTTCTTCAAACTTTGGTTCCACGATCTTTTCTTTCACGATATCCAACACTTTATTCTTGGAAAGGATGAGGTCAATCCTTGTCTTCCATGCTCTGAAGTTAGAGGCTCCATCTAACTTGTTTTATGACTTCATAGAGTACGTCATGGCTGTTTTGACATGGTCAACCCTAGATTTGACCAAAAACTCAAGCTTGACGTCTTGGCTTGCTGAGAGTACTAGGAGATGTGCTAGGCTAGGGCGCACTGGTCTATCCAAAAATTAGGTCAATCCCTTCACTTAATATGCCTCAATGAGAGGGTTAGGGTTTATGTAATTACACCTGCTAGTAACCCTAACGACAATGTTTTGGTGACTGCTCCTGCTAGAAACCTTATCGACAGTTCTTCAACGAGCTTAATATCCTTATGGCTATGCTCCCTTCCAATGGTTAGACTGAATGAAGGAGGTGTGGGCCCGTAACCTGTTAGAATATAATGGATGTGATCATTTTACCATCGACAATATCACTATTGTCACCCAACCATAGGTCGAAGCCACCCTCTGAGCACCTTAACCTTGACAGAGAATCACTCTGGAAGCAAACCCTAGGCTAGATAGCCAAACAAAGGGTAGTGCACCTTTCCCTAAGGATAGCGCACCAAACAAGAGTTGATCAGATAGTCCAAACCATAACCAAGAGATAGTCCAAGCCAAAACACAATCTTCTAGTTGCAACGACATCTCTCCTCCAAACTTGCGCACAAACTGGGCAACTGCAGTGCGCACAAGTGTTGCTCTGCAATTCTGAGAATCCTGCCAGAATGAAGACTGACCTCCTGTATTTATACTAATTCTGGCTAATTGTCGGGCTGACTTCTCATTATGAGTGTCTATTTACTTAGTATATAATATTTCTTCTATTCGACTTCTTCTCTTGTAGGCTAATAACCTAATATCAATTATCCTCTTGAGTCGACTTGTCTTCTAGGGTTATTTAGCCAACTCATTAGGGTTTCTTCTTGCTTCCCAGAATATTCTATTCTCGTCAGGTTTACACATGGAGGTAAATACCTCCCGCAACTACCATAATATTAACAGTTCCAATTTCAAAGGACCAAGTTGTATTACCGCATACATTAACAACTAATATGCTCAGAACATAAACATGAGAAAGAATAACACAACTTTTAGAAAAATAACAATTGCTTTAATAATAGTCTATGGGCAATAGTAAATCCTTACAATACATTGTAAATAGTAAATAATCTGTTGAAAAATAGTTTATAGCTACCCACCATTTACAAACAGTTGTTCTCTCTATTAAAATTGGCCTTAGGGCTTCTCAATATTAGTTAAAACAATATTATCTCTAAAAATAGTTTCCTGAGTTTGTACAATGCTTGAAGAGCCCCTACAAAATGGGCTTCTTCCTTTATTTATACAACTATTACTAACTCCCAAAAATGACTTCTTTCATTCCTCAAGAATTTGTTACAAAATTGTTCAGCTTCCCCTCACTAACTATTGACATGTGTGAGAATGGGGATGAAACTTAGGGTAGTTGGGAAAAAGACGAAATAGCAAGTAGTTTCCAGCAAATTCGAGTTTTTTGTTTCGGCTTATTCATGGAATCTTGTCCTTAATGTAAGTTGTCCACATTTCTAACTAATCATAGAGAGATATGATAATGTGATAAGACAGATCCTCAAGGGATGATTCATGCATGGTTGTGTTGTCATTGAGATTTTGCATGTCTTTTTATAAGGTATCCATGAATGCTTGAATAATTGTGTGGACTTTGGTGGGTCGTATAATATGTTTCTCTATCAAGTCCATCATCACATTTGTGGCAGATTCAATTATACATCGTCTTTGACTTGTGCTCTGCTAGATTTTCTTGAGAAGTTGCTCCACTCTGAGGGTCTTTTCGAGCTCTTCTAGGGGAGGGAGACGCCACTTTCATATTAAAACTTGTGTTTCCTTGTGCAGTTTCACACCGATTGCCATTGAGTTGGTCGTCTATTTGTCTACTCTATGCCCATCTTGCTGACATCAGTCCAGCGAAGCATAATCAATCTTCATTTATATGCTTGAAGGGCGAGGTAGATCGATCGGTGAATTTGGGTTCTCAACAATCCATCTATCAATATTGCTTAAACCTTCCCGGATAGTGATGAATTGAACATTATTGGACTGCACTTGACTATGTTTCTCTATAAAAATGGTTGTCATATGTTGAAAGAGGTGGAGGTGGGAATACAAGTATGCAGTGGCTTCCTCTAGTTCTACCTTGACTTTCTCTGTGTTGGCATTGAACTCTTTTAGGCTACCCTCACCTATCTTCACTTGCTTGATTTTCTCTTCCAACTCTCTGATTCTAGCATCCTTCTCTAGATTTTGGTTGTATAAGTTATTAACATTGTGTTCTATTGTTGTAGTGAAAGCAGTGCCAGCGTAGGCTATGGAGATTGGATCCTCACTAACATTTTTTGTTACCAGGGTTTGTGTGAGGACTGATATTAGATTTCCTCCTGTGACCGACACTTTCCTTATTTTCTCCTATACAATCCCTCTCGTGACCTTATCATATTTGAACTTCTTCATAATGGGATGTTGCTTGGTTTATATGGGGTGCAAAGCCCCATATCCAGTTTTTCGAATTGAGTGTGGTTGTTGGTAGCTCCTACTGATATCTTTGGGATATCAATGTCCATTGGAGATGCATCTTTGTTCCGAGCTTCTTCATCTTTCTTACATTGTTCCTCTTCAGCTACATTTTTTGCAACCTCATTTGTTTCTTTCTATGTCGCTTTTGTTGTTGTTGTTGTATCTCTTTTAGCTGCTTCCTTTTGTTCATTTTTTTTCTCGACAACCGCCTTTGCTTATGCTTCTGCTTTAACTGTTGTCATTGTTTCATATGATTTATCTTTAGTTTGGCTTCCTCAAATTTCCTCTTCTTTTCTGTGACATCTTCCTTCTTTTTGTGGAATATTTCTTTCTTTCTTCTCTTCCTGTCTGTCATGATTTCTTCTTCTTTTGTTGATCTGGAATGCACATATGTGGTTGCATCAGATGCCTTTATTTCTTCTTTTTCTTCTTCTTTCTTTTGAGCTTCCTCGCAGGCTCTTTCTTCATATGTGATTCTCCCTAGTGGATTGACTTGCCTCCTAGTAATGACCTCATCATATGTCTTGGTGCCATAATGGAATTCCTATTCCTCCCATGTGGTCGAAGTGTATTCCCATGGGATGTTATATTTGTTATGATGCTCCTTGACCACTTTCTTTGGGTCATGCCTTTTGAATTGATCTTCTTTGAAATGATATGATAGTAACATATCCACTTCCTCCTATTCTTTCTTGGTGTTCTCTAATGATTAGGAGTTGATCCGTAATGGGAGAGGGGGCCAAATAGATTTCTTTTCTCGATAGAGAAATGCCCCAACTCCATTGATCATTGTTTGGTAAGCCACTTCCAAGAGAACCAACTTGTCTAGGACAAATATGGGGAGCATATGTGGAGCTTTGGTGGTTCTATATATTTTGATGTATGTGACATGATCCATTAAGAACCAGTCCCCTATCCTTTAGATTATTGTTAATTCCTTTTTGGTCATGCACGGGGTTGGCATGCAGAAAATGAATTCACATAATGGAGCCAGGAAATGGTCACATATATCGTGGTACTTTGTCCTATAATTGTACTCCTGGATAAATTTGCAGTAGATATGAATGCTCAGGTCTATTAGTTGCCATGACCATCCCATATTAGGATATTGGTGTGCCACACACATGATATCAAGAAGATATGAGGACAAGTGAAAATACAGAAATGTTCCAGGTTTGTCTCCTTTGACGATTGCGATAGAATATGCTAAGTTTGTTGACAATATATCAACCCAATTGAATGACGACCCTTCATTTGCACAGTAGTATATTAGGGGAATATATGACAAAGGAAAATTGGAAGTGTCTAGCTCTCCATACAATCTACAGAGCATAGCCACGATGTATTGACATGGCGTCCTAAGTGCAGTTGTGGGGTACCCATTAGTCAGTCTGTGTTTGAATGATTTATCTTGTTTGTACCAGATGTAGAACAAGTCTTTTGTCATATTCTTGAATCCACCAAGAATTTCATCATTTAACTTTTGGGTTCCCTTCTCTAGATGGTAAAATTTTGCTAGATTGGTTAACTGGAAAGAAGCTATAGGCTCTCCCCTAGCATTGCATACGTACTTGTTCTCTAATTCTATGTGCTTGAGAATCCAAGCAATCACATATGCACAAGGAAATACTATAGTGTGGGATAATACTCTATGTATTCCCGATTTCCTGATATTCTTGAAAACTTTAAGCTCATCTTGGTCTTCAACATTGACAAGGAAATTTTTCTTTTTAAACATTTGGAAGAAGTCATCCCATTTGAGCGAGTCTCCACCTTTTTCTAAGATTCTCTTTGTGTCATCATAAATTTCTTCGGCAGTGTTAAGTTCATCTTCATGCTGGCTACCAATCCCAGAGTCCTCTGTGGCAGGTGCTTTGCTTGCTATCTTATTTTGTGGAGACATTTCTGAACCTAAAACACATAGTCAAAATTAGCCCAAAAACAAACCAGGCAAGAAAATAAGCATGATCTGATCAGGAGTTGTAATCAATAAAAGATAATCTTGAAGAAAAAAAAACTGCTTATTTAACCCATGTGTCAAGTACTAGAAGAGTCACTTGAATTGATGTTGGGTGGGAGATCATAGTCCGAGGAGGAAAGGATGATTGGCAACATGTTGTGCCAGGCACTACAACCCTCCATTTTCTTGTAATCTACTTGCAAAACCCCTCCAACAAAATTGAGCCCATTTATTTATGGCTTTGAAAACTATTTGACCTATATCTTCTTGATGGTTCCTTCTCCCATTATAAGCATGCTCTTCAAGATTCACATTTCATTCAAATTTGTTCCTCTCAATTTTAGACAGAAAAATTTTCAAGCTCAATTTTGGGTTTTTGGGGTGAGTTAATGAAAAATCCTATGATACACATTGGAGGAGTTAACATAAACTCCTTTGATGTACATCGGAGGAGTTCCCTCCAACCTCGTCGATAGCCATCAGATAGCTTATTGATTCATTCCTTCAACAAGTATTTTCATCAAATGATTTGTTGCCAACTCCTCCGATACATCAGGGGAGTTCGTATTAACTCCTCCAATGTATCAGAGGACTTTCTTCCTTATCTTCCAATGAGTTTCGACACTCTTTCTAACAAGTATTACGATGTGTATTAGATACTTTCCCGCCCAGTCCTTTGATACACATCAGAGTACTTAGCACCAACTTTGTTGGTTTAAGGTTTTCCACCCACCCACATTTATTTCTTAACTCGCCAAAACTTATAAATAGGCATTAGACCCGCGGTTCTCATTGTTTCATCGATCGTCGAGGAAAGGAAAGTAGGCCCCAAGTGAAAAAAAACCAAGATTGGAGCTCCTCGCTCTCAACCAACCCGCATCCTCCACATGTCAGCTACCCACCAAGTATCCCTAACTCGGTCCTGCATCCATTGTTTTGCTAGTAAACAATTCTAAGGTTAGGGTCTTATTTACTTCATTGGTTTTATTTTTGTTTCCCTAGAGACCCAATTCCCCCTAAGACCTTCGCGGAAATGGATCTTCACCTCTTCATGTGCTATAACCCTATCCCATCTCTCCAACAAGTCGTCGATATTACCTTGTATATTTTTAGTTGAACCTTGTATTCATGCTTCAACACAGTCTTGAAGACACCAAACAATGCTTGTATGGTCCTGACCTCGAGCTAGTTTATCCAACATGGGTGATTTGTCATAGAGTCGGTCTAGCCTCATCCTTGATCAAGGGACTATCCACAAACATGGTTCTACTTAAAAAAAATGAAACCCTGTGAAGTAGGAAGGATCCAACATCCCGTAAACCACAACTTTTTTACCTCAAGTCGAGACTTAGTGTGAAAACGACACAATTTTCAATGTTTTTGGGGACTATTCTACGAACTTTTCTACTTCCATCGAAATACTTCCCACAAAATATACTTATAGTTATTAGCTTAACTAATACAAACTTCCCCAATTCATGCATTGATTGTTCAGAGTACTTCACACCGACTCCTCTGGTACATCAGAGGAGTTCATATCAACTCCTCTGATACATCGAAGGAGTTGTTAGTAAATTTGTCGATTCTTCATGTCTCCTCCTCTTCATCGAAAAAATTGACATGAACTTATCTGATCACTTCGGAGGAATTTTCTAAATGTTGTCAATCCCATCGACAATCTTCCCATCAACTCGCCTGATACACACTTTATTGGGACTTTTTACACCAACACTGTCGATGCATACATTAAACTAGGGGAGAAGTTAATACCAACCCCTCTAATAATCGTCGGAACAATTCGTAAGAACTGCTCCGACTTGTACCTTTTGAAGATATTTTAAGCCAACTTATTTTCTATATCTCACCATGCCTGCTATTATACTTTCATCATCAGATAACGATCTTCCGCCCAACATTAGCTCAAGTGAATATTTGGGTATTTGAAGATACTTAGACATATTAGTTCTATGTATCAATTATGTTTTTCTTTACACTAATCTCATTTTTACCTTAAAGGTTCAAACATGTCTCCAAGGAAGAAAACGACCAATAAAGCACATACCCCTGAGGCCTCTGGAAGTGGCTGAAATATTGAAGATGAACCAGAAACTCATGGGACCATGTACAATGATACCTTTGAAATCCTGGATAATGGAGAAGAAGTTCTCAAATGGGGATACATGTACCAAATGTTTAAAAAGAAAAATTTTACCACTAGCACTAAAGACCAAGATGAAATCAAGGTTTTTTATAACATTAGAAGGTCTGGTATATTTAGAGTAGCAGCCTGTGTTGTTGTGTTTCCTTGTGTCAAATTTATCCCTTGGATATTGAAACACATGGATTTGGAAAATAGGTATATCTGCAATGTTGCGAGATAAACCATAGCATCATTCCAGGCTGTGGACCTGGACAAATGTTATCACCTAGAAAAGGGGCCCAAGAAGCTAGATAGTGAGCTTCTTTGGGGGATTCAAGCATACAACCAGGGATCTATGCCCCACATGGTACAAACCAGATAAAGTATTCAAACTCAAACCCACTGGCATATATCCCACATCCTCTCTCATAAGACCTTATCAATAAATGGTGGCCATGTTGTGTAGGCTATATGGGGAGGAAGACGCCTCCAATTTTCCCTATCATACATGCCATTAACCCACTACTGCACAGAAAAAGGATCATCATTCAAGTGGGACTACATTTTATCAGCAAACTTGAAAGAGGCCATTAATGGAGTTGTAAAATCTCAGCCTGCGACCTTCCCTAGTTTTCACATGTCTTCATATCTCATGGACATGATAATGTGCGTAGCCCACCAGTACCCAAAGATGGGTTGGGCATGGAATCCAACTGACCTAGCCATCTGTTGTCGTCCTAATACACACTTGCAAATGTGAGCTAATCCTGGCTCACTTAGTGTGTCCTTGGAGGCACAATGCCTAGGTTCATGGCCCACACTATCACTTTGACCAGAACCTCTTCCGTCTAGGCTTACTCCTAGGGAAGCCAAGGGGGGGTAGACCCTAGTTTCTATATAAGATTTAGAGTTTAAGATCTAGGAGTTGTTTTTAATTAGTTAAGGTTTGGGGGAATGTAACCTATGATGCTAAGGCAACAAATGCAAGATGCAAGGGTTAGTATGTGAAGCAAGCCTTTTCCTAAGTCAATGAAGACTAGTGCCTAAGGTTGGGCAAGGGGTCAACTACAGTTAAAGGGTGTTTCGTTACAATAGAATTACAAGTTACTTACAAAAGAACAAATATACCAATACTTACAATAAAGATTGATAGATATACAATGATACAATATAACAAGATAATCACGTTATATGTGTGTAGGATATCAAGAAGATCAAGGCGAGAACATCATCAACACATTAAACCTAAGCATGCCCCAATAGCACTTACTCTATTGGACTACTCCTCAATGGAAACATCAACATTCACAAATCAAAGGAAACTTAGAAGATCTAAAATTTCAAGCACAAATGTTTCACAATGATTATGACACTTAATTAAACACAAAGTACTACTTGTATTAAGAGATTTAGAGATTAGGTTTGCAAGTATTAAACCACAAGATATATCGATTTGAACCAAGGTTATCAAATACTTAGTGATTAAGGGTTCTTAAGATTGAAATGATTTTATTGCCCTTATTAAATGTTTCACCAAAGCCTCATCCCCCGATTTCCAAATAGTTGTTGGATGCTCAAGAAGTGAGGCAACGAGGCCTACCCTAGATGTCCAAGTCAGCCCAAAGAATTGAGTTTTTACGGAAAGGACACTCCTTCGTGTCATGAGACTGTCCCTGGCCTATCACCTTTCATTGCCCTCCTCAATCCCCGTTTTAGATGGTGAAGATGGTGGTCTAAGGTATCATATTAAGTCTATTAAGTTGATATATCAATTGGTTAGACTTTTAGGTGTATTTTAGAGTGTTTTAGTGATTTTAAGATGTCTTAAAGTGTTGATTTATTGCCAAGGCCGAAACTCACTTTAGCTTATTAAGTGTGTTACTTGAGCTTATAAACGAAAAGCATTAACACATGTAAAGCATTGAAAGATAGTTGAAATAACAATTTAGTTGGTCACCATGATTGCACCATTAACATGAGAAAGATTGTAAAAGAATACTAAAGCACAAAGCAAGAACAACTTGCCTAAAAAAAGAAATCAAGATTATCACACTTATCTTATGTTTGTTAAGAGCATCAATATCAAAGCATTAAGTGTGAAAAGGAAAATGAAGATTTAAGTATGCACCTACACTACCAACTTATCCAACAATTTTTAAATTAGGTGTATTGGCAAATGGCCTTAAGATGTTATAATATGAAAATCAAAACCATTTACTAAACTATGAAATCATTAACCACTTTAATGTGTTGGATTAAAGCATGTAAAAAGAGATAGATCTTAATAGAACTTAAGCATGCAAGTAAGTTGATTATGCCCCAAGGGCTTAAGCTTAAAGACTAATGTGTGTAGATCTAGATCTAAATGATTTTAACCATTAAAGCACAAATAGATCAAAAGCACATTAAAACCCTAGCCTCACAATTTGTGGTATTCCTCTCCCAAAGTGTAGGCAATTATTAAACTTAGAAGATAACTTGGAAAGAAAGAGAGAGAGAGGCAAGCAAGAGAAGAAGAAAGCAAGGAAAGCAACAAACCACTACAAGAATCTCACTAACCCCACGTCCTAGCTTAGGAGAGTGATTTAGAGATGAAAAACTCAAATCTAGATCTTACCCAAACTCACACGTGAAAGGTAGGCCGTACCATTCCTCCTCCCAAGCTATGAGCTACTAAAATCAACAAGAAGTGAAGGAAAATATGCATAAGAAGCTATAAGAAGTGAAAAGAAAAGTTGAGAATTTTACCCACTTGAAGAGAAGGGTCTTGGAGTGTTGTGTGGATTTTTAGGGAAACTTAACCCCCTCAACCAGATCTGAACCTGCAAAAACCAGCAAGGTATACTTGTTGGAAATGCTACACACAACAAGCAAAGATGAAGAAAAATTTATATTTTTGGTAGAAATTTTTCACATAGAAATTTTTATAGAAAAGATAGATTTAGATGACCACTTTACTATGTTAATGCTAGCTGAAATATATATGAAAGGACAACAAGAAATAATGAGAAAAGAAGATAGAGAAAATAGGAGCTTATGTGTGCTTTAAGGGAGGACTCTTCCTTGAGGCATTCCCAATAAAACCCTTGAAGCCAAACCTGCAAAAACTTAACAAGATCTATGCATACCAAGATAATATGGTTGAATGTGCAAATAAAATTAAATACTTGCACCCTATCTAGCAAACCCACATATATAGATCTACAAGAATACTCGTTGTTAGATCTACTCAAATAAAATACTTTACCCAAGATCTAGGCTATGCATAAATCAAATTAAACACATACAAGTTTACCTCACATGTAGCAAGAACAAAAATACTTGTTACTCTTCCAATGATCCTCCAAAGTTTCTCCTTTATATTACTCAAGAAATGGATCTTGGAGAAATACTTGCTCCAAAACCCTAAGAGCCAAAGAACAGAAGAAAGGTGGAACAAGAAAGAGAGAGAGAGAGAGAGAGAGGAAAATCAAGTAGCATAACAATAGCTCAA
>SNQJ01S0011874.1:94017-104746 GCA_010110895.2 Picea sitchensis | reverse complement strand
CTTCATCTATGCATTCTCATCAAGGACAATACATATTATATTACATAAATCATCAGTCAATCAATCCTTTGACATCAATCAATCACTTGACATCAATCAATCAAACCATTGGCATCAATGACAACATTATCCAACAAATACCCCTATCAAAAACCCAAAGACCTAGTTTTTACAATTTTTGCTCAAAAATAATTAATTAATTAAATAAATAAACCTCCAAACTTAGGGAAATTTAATTAAAAATTAATTAATTAAAAAAAACTAATCTAGACTCAAGGGAATTCCGTGATACTTTCTAATATGTCTTTCATGGTCATTTACATCATTCCTAGACAATAGTTACCAGAAGATAAGCCCATTGGAACACATTTTACCACTTTGGAGGAATTATTGCAAGTGTGAGGGAAAAACTCAAGGGAAATCAATAAGGCTAAAAATCCCAATTAATAACCTGAGGACAAAAAACCCTCGGTGAAAGGAACTCTCCCAATGAATCGATCCCAAGGTAACTGACCTAACTATGACTCATGTAGACCTATTACATTATTGACCCATGCAGGGGTGCGGAAATTCTAGTTACAAAAAGAAGTGTTGGAGGCATATTTGCCCAGTAGAACCAAAATCTTCGACAAATGAGCATCTGATGATGCATCTCTTCATGGCACATGGATTTGACCCACTAGTTGGAGAGGCGGTCAACACCATCCATATATACTACCAAGTGATCTCGGAGAACAAGTACAGTACTGAATATCAAAATATTTGCGAGCACTTCCTAGCTCCATTGTACGAATTCATCTTCTGCACACCTGCTCCATGCATGACTAATAAATCAATCATCGTCATCAAAATAATTGGAAATAGGTACCTGATGGAACATGGCACCTACATTAGATTGTATGGATCCATGAAAGCCCCTCATTTATTGCCTTGATTTGTACTGAATAGATTAGTTCTTCAAGAGGTGGCATAACATACGGTAATCCATGGAGTCGATGGAATACTCTATAGAGATAAGAAGGGGATATAGCCTACACTCCCACTATACATTAGCACTTATTCTTTTTCAAACACTAAACAATCCCATGACGAAGTAGATATTTTACTTTCATATCACTTTGGGGAGGAAATGTTCAGAAGACACAACCCCAAAAGGGTCAGAAAAGAACATTTTAACAAGATAGGCTTGCCTTGGGAGTATACATCAAAAATCTGGGAAGAGGGAGAAGTACACTACGACGCTAGAACTTGTGATGATGTCCTCTTCAAAAGGAGAGGCGGACCTCTAGGGAGGATTGAAGATGAAGAAATAACACAAGAAGAAGCTAGAAAGAAAGCAAAAGAACAAGTAGAAAGAACATATTGTGCCACTACATATACACAGTCTGGATCTATGGAGGAGGAGGAAAGATTGGTAGATAGGAAAAGAAGCGACAAGGATAAAGTTCACAAGAAGAAGAATGACGCCTCAAAAAAGACAAGGAACATTGAAGCTAACAAAACTAAAGCTAAAACTAATGTGGTAGTCACAATTGAAGCAAAAGCAAAGGAAAATTCCCAGAAAGAGACTAAGCAAAAGGAAATAGCTGAAAAAGATGCAACAAAAGCAACATAAGTGACACAGAGGGTAGACAAGGAATCTGTGAATAAAGCAGCAGAAGAATAACAAAGAAAAAAGGACGAGGAAGCCAGAAATAGTCAAACAACCCTAATGGACAACGACCTACCAAAGATATTCACAACAGGCATAAGTGGTCAATTCCAACTCGCTGGGCTAGATCTAGGATTCTGAGCTCCATTAAAAGCAACATAAGTCCCCAATTTGAAGAAATTCACCTACGACAAATCTTCAAGAAAAATCATGCAAGAACGAGTGAAAAAGGTGTATGTCAAAGGAGGAAACCTAATATTGGTTGTTACACAAACCCCTATAATTGAATATGTCAGAAAAGATCACATCGCCATATATTTTTCCGACTCTACCTTCACGACTCCCACAAAAGACAATGTCTGAAACCTGTGCTAGCATAATCTAGAGAAGGAAGTAATGATTAGGGAGATTGAATAAAAGCTCCAACAGGTGAAGGTAGATGAAGGCAGTCTTCAAAGCTTCAAAGCTAGCACATAAAAGATCAGAACTAAGCTAAAGGAGGCCATAATCAACATGTACGCCATCTTGCACATGTTCCAAGACACAATTTCTATCATCATAGCTCAACATAAAACAGTGCAGACTAATCTCACACAGTTCAACACCATCTGGGAGGGCATGAACAACATTAATACATGGATTACAAAAAACTTGGATGCACTAGTTGAGCTTTATCACCCCTCATCCAGAGAAAGGAAAAAAGCATTTATGCACTAGATCGTTGCTAACAGGGGGGACAAAGAGCAGATAGAGAAACTGCTAGCTCAATGGTGATATGTTCATGCATGCACAAGGAAACACAAGAATTGATCAAGATATGTCTACTTCCCCGGATATAAGAGCTTGGAAAAAACCTTGTAATGGATAAACTTGTCAATAAGATACAGGACAACACAAGCTACAGACAACAGATCATTGAGTCAACCACCATAGTAGCAAAATACCTAATCAATAGTAACTCATTCAACCGACAAAGCTCCATACTATGGTTCAAGTGTTCATGGCGACATTGTCAAAAGATATGCAGACCCTCGACAACAATGTAGCTATGCATACGGTTGCCATAGAAGAGATTGCATACTGTAGACTCATATATGTGAATGATCAACTAGAAATCTGGGTAGCATACCTCCGAGACAAGAGTCCATAAACAGAAAAAATAACAAATTTGAAATTGTTGTTACCTATACTCTATTTTGTCTTTTCTAAACTACTTCCAATTTTGTATTTTCTTTGTACACATGTCATCAAGTAGAGGGAATATTAGCAATTTTGTAACAGTTTCTTTAAGGGAATAAAAAGAGCCACGAGGGATCTAGGAAAAAATAGTATAAATAAAAGAAGAAAACCCTTTTCAAAGGGATATTAAGCATTGTATAATCTCAAGAACTAATTCAAGGACATCTATTGTGTTAATGAATATTGAAAAGCCCTCGGGGCCAATTTTTCGAAAGAGAGAAGAACTTCTATATGTGGTTGTTTTGTTGTGAATTGTTTCAAGTGGAATGTATGTTGATCACAAGGACTGTAAGGACAATGTTTTCTTATAGACTAATCTGATGCATACAATGTCGTTTTTTGGTATTTCCATTCTTTATTATATTTATAAGTCCTAAGCTCATGAGTTGTTATGTATGCAGAAATATAATTTGGAATTTTTTGGTTATATGTATGTATGCATGTGTTTCTAACTTTGCACCTTTATTTCAACTATCTGGGTGAGGTTTTGGCAAAGTTTAGTTTCATTACAACTCATTTTGGTTACTTCAGTTCATTGAAGTAGATTAGATTTATTTTCATACATAGTCTTCATCTACATATTTACATTGCATAAACATCTATCTTCACCCTCATAATCAGCAATGGCAGCTAAGACAAATTCCAAATGGGTCTCTTAAACCAAACGAGGCATATTCTAATTGGGACCGTGTACCGGGGAGTACTCCTTACTATTGCAGGGATAATTCTTCCCCGTCAACACGACATTATGAGGATTTAAGTTTTGGTGAGGAGTGGAGTGAAAAATCCAGGCAGGTTGGTGAAGACACCACTATCTTGGAAGAAATGAAGTCAAAGAAGTTCATAGGAACTACTCCAATATATACTGAAGGGTTTAGTGTAAATTCTATTGGTCACACCATTGGAATTTGGATAAAGTCCTCCGGTAAAAATCAAAGGTGATAGTGTTAAGCCTTCCAGATGAGCTGATGAAGGTTTTTTGAAGTGTTCCAAAGAACATTAACGTCGAACTTGTTAAATTCTCCAAAGAAGACCGGAGGTAATATTTCCTATCCCTATGGTGAAACTGGAGGGAATCACATCAAGTACTTCGGTAATCGGTGATAGTCGTGTTAAGTGCTCCGGATACCACCGAAAACGATTGTGCTAAGTGCCTTGGAGAACACCAGTGACGATTTCGTGAAACTCTCTGGTGAAGACCGAAGGCGATAACATGAAGTGCTCTGGATGGACCAATAAAAATCTCATGAAGAACTCCAGTGAAACTGGAGGAAATCACACAAATTCCCTCGATAGCTACCAGAGGCGATCTTGTAAAGGGATCTGGTTACCACTGGAAAAGATTATGTTAAGTCCTTCGAATGGACCAGTGGAAATGTTGTTAAGTACTTCGCAGAGACCGACGTTGATTTTGAAAAGTGATCAGAGTACAACCGAAGATGATTATGCTAAGATATTTGGTGAATACCAAAGGAGATAACACAAAATCCTCCGGTAATACCAAAGTTTTCTTACCAAAACCCTCCAAAATATAAAGGCGCACCGAACAATGGTTAAGTCTCAATTTTTTTTTTTTAGTAAGGGAATTAGGGTTTGAGCAAAAGGGGGATTGTTCGACTGAATAACACTAGAACTAGGGTTTGATTCTCTCTATGATTGGCGTATAGATCTGGTAACTCAAGGGTTTCATGATGGTGTTAGTTATGAGAAGAAGTGGTGTAATGTCCCCAAGGCCGAGCCCTGTTGTAAATCATGTCTATGAAGTATAAATCTTGCATTATGAATTGTAATTATGTTTTATAGGCTGGTGATCCAAGTTTATATAAGTTGGTGGGCTTATGTGTTATTAGGTTGGAGAGCCTAAGTGTTAAGGCTAGGAGCCTACTTTTGTATATGTAATCATGCAGAACATTAATAAAAATATAAACACCACTGCATGCAGACCGACCTCGATGAATGAGTGATGGGGGACTAAGCTTCCACAAAATGGGTAAGGGATTGGGGGTTGGAAGGTTGGAAAGAGAGGCTAAGTGTTGAGCCTAGGGGCTTAAGTCCTTGGGAATAATATTTTAATATTATTCCAAAAATCCATGTGAAATATATGTTTTATCCTAAGTTCCTTGGAAGGACGAGTGACTTCCAAATGGGAAGGGACGAGCTTCATGGGTGACAAGTGTCAACCCAAGCGCATGCAGTTAAAACTGTTGAGTTGAGTCGTGATGGGGGTTCCTCCTCCATTCTACCGTCAACTGTCTAAATCAGGAATCCCATATGACCTCTGCAAGAATACCCTCATGCAACTCTGAAACCAAAAAGCGCTGTGTTGATTTCTGGAAGAGCCGGTACACCCTCTGTCAAAATCATCGAGTCCATCTGAACTCGCGGGTGTCCATGATCGACCTTTGTTTCGATGTTTGTTCTAGGGAATCCTTACCTGAACCGTTAAGTCTCTGTGTGGGATCTTTGTACACCCTCACGCCTCCTCGAAACCTGAGCCATGAGTTTGTCCTGTATTGTTGGTTGGGGAAAACCGAATGTCCCGTAATTGTTGAGCCTTGTTATGCTATAGCATCTGTCTGTCACCAGTTTTGGGAAGCCTGTGTCTGTGTTTCCAGTGGACTATTGTGCTCGCATAGTGCTTGAATATGAGTGGCTTGCAGACCATTGTATGTTCATGTGGAGCCTCGTGGTTGCTCGATTGTGTTGGCAATCAAGTTGAAGGAAACAAGTTGGTTGGCCTGTGTGTAACACTCTTTCCAGGTGAAGGAGTATGCTGGGAAGTGGTATTCTTCCAGAGAGAGTCCAGCACCAACTACGGAGCTCTGAGACTTCCTGATCTGGCATGTTGCCGAGACCTAGAGAGGGAGTTGAAGCACTAATGGACTATGCTTGTGAAGGTGTATACTCCCGGGCGGAACATGCATGTGGGGAATGAGAGCCCATGAGTAGTGGGCGTAAGAAGGCATCCTGGGAAGAATCCTTCTGGTTATTCTGTGCAGTTTTTCCTGTAACCTCAGCCCAGACTAGGATTCCTTGCCTTGGGTGGAGCTTAGTCCCAGCTCATGGGTGACCCACTGCTGAGAGTGATGAGCAACGTGGTCTAAGGTTGGGAGGTTCGTGGAAGGCATGCACGTGGTTGGTGGAATTACCATGGTTTCAAAGATAATTATCAGCTTATGCTTAATATTATGTTTTGCATGCCTGTGATGCTTATATGTATCATGTATTATGTTGTGCATATGAATTATTGTTAATGCCATGGATTATTTATGTTAGCAGTAATCTTGTGCTTACTCTGAGTTAAATGTGTTTAATATGACTTAAATGCATGGTATTAATTAAGTATGAGAATGATGATGTTCCGCACATTAGTGTCTGCCCGGCCAGTGGGATGACGGCTGGGGGGCGTTACAGTATGGTATCAGAGCTTAGTTTCAACGTTGAGCCTGGATGGGCCAGATAAGTGGTCTTTGGACCGAGGTTTTGAGAAGAAATTGTGTCTGGAGGACTAATTTCAAACCGCAGAATGTATCTGAGTGTCAACGGACTACTTGACCATGTTACAAAGCTCAGGAGGGATAACACCTTTGAAGTGTTCAAAGGGAGATGGATATCGAAACCATCACATAGAAATTAAGTTCAGGAGGGAGAACACTCAGTCGTTGGGTAGAAGTCATTCAGGAGTGAATCGGGTGGTCAGAATTCTCCATGGAGAGCTCACGAAATCATGAGGACCGTAGGATCGAGTGAAGTTGTAAGGTGGTTAGGAGTTGGACGAACTCACCACCCTAATATCAAGAATCAACGTGAACTGTTGATCGTGGTCAATATGAGAGGTTGATCTCCTTTCAACCCACATCGTTGGATCACTTCGCGAATTCGAGTTTCGTGAGTTTGGAGGGCAGAGCAAATTCTTGGTTTCATGAAGTTTCGAGTTGCGAGGAGCAGGGAAGGAGATCTAGACTGTTAGATCCAAATCATCGAGGATCATTGGATCTTGTACAAGAACTCGTGTATCGAAATTCGAGGATTGAAGTGACAAGAGATTTGGAGTCGCTGCATCGTGAACTCTCGGTTACCGAAAACCCGAAACCCCGAAATCGCGAAACGATCTACACCATAGATCATACGAGAGGAACTTGACCATTGGATCAAATAAATGAATAGACCATAATTTCATAATTTTGGTAAACGAAAGTTCGAGATGTGTAGATGCACGAACTCCTGATGCCCGAAACTCCGAAACGAAAAGTAAAAGTAGTGGGGCCCCCTGACATCACTGAGAGTGAGGTGGACCTTCTTAAGGACACCAGTCTCACTACCTTGGTGGGCAACAGTTGTGCTGTAGGCCCGGAGGGTAAGGAAATCGAATTTTCGGAAGTCAGGAGTTGGAGCGAGAAGCGAGTGCGAGAACCTTCGGGACCAAAACCCCGAAACCCGAAACCCCGAAGCCCCGAAATCCCAAAACCCGAAGTTTCATTTGGAGAGCCTTGTAGCACCCAGCAGTTTAGCATTTGATCACGGCCCATGGACGCATGGGTTGGGGACTAAGAAAACGGGGGCTATCGTCGAAAATTGCAGAGCCAAACAGAGCTCAAAAAATTCGTGGAATCGAAACATTTTCTTATTCACGTTGGTTTATGAATGTTGTAGTTTTATTAAGGGTTTAAGGCCTGACAAACTTCAGTTGATTGGACGTTGTGTGTGCAGAGTTCAACGAGTGTCAGGACAATCGTGAATCGACGCCAAGTATAGAAATGGAAGAGGTGTTGATTGCCTCCAATTCAGAGAACGAAAGAGAAGGAAGGGATGTCAACTTGGGAGTCGAAGGATCGAACTCCAATGGGCACATAAGAGAATTGGATAAGGAATTCCATGTGATGAAAATCATTGAAAGATTGCAGAAAGATGCCCAGGCTCGCCGAGCCGATAGTCAAAATCTCATGAGGGTCAGGGATTAGCAGGGTGAATTCAACTTAAGGATGTTGAAGAACCTGGAAAGAATAGAAAATAAATTGGAAAAGGAGAGTGACACAAGAAAAACAGGGAGTCACAAGACCCTTGAGAGAAAAACAAGATCGAGGAGTGGTAGCAAACATCGTCGTTGCTCCCCAAAGCATTCTGATAAGGAAGCACACAGTAGTTCAAGCCCATCTCCTACCAGAAAGCACATGAGATCTGGAATGGATGAATTGAAAGTGGAAATGAACAAGATCAAGCCTCCAACGTTCGATGGAGAACATAAGAAGGAGGAAGATGCCAAAACTTGGTTGTTGGGTATGAGGAAATACTTTCAACTGTAGAATTATTCCTCTCATGTAGAGAGCAGGATTGTCATGTATCAACTAAAAGGAAAAGCATCCATGTGGTGGGATCAGCTTGTGCAGGTGCATCACGTTAGAGAGAAAGATATCACATGGAAGGAATTCAAGAGGTATTTCGAGAGGAAATACCTAACCAAAAGATACTATGACAAAAAGATGAAGGAGTTCTTTGAACTCAAGCTGGGAAACATGACCATTGATGAATACGAATGAAGGTTTTTGGAATTACTAAAGTATGTTCCATTCATCAAAGATGAGGCTGTCAAGATTCAGAGGTATCTGAGTGGACTGCCACCTCCCATTGGTGACAAGATTCAGTATAATGATCCTAAGACTATGGAGAAACAATAAGAAGATAAAAATGTTTGTATGAGCATCAAAGAGAAAAGCCTACCTTTCGGAAGGCTTGGGATGACCAGAAGAAGTTTAAGAAAGAATAGAGGCAGAAGGGAAACAAACCTCCCTTTTTCAGAAATAGTCCTCAAGGACATCCATCATTTAGAGAGCCGAGAATGGTTGAAGTGGGAGAAAAAAGGCTGTGACAGATGCCCATTCAGTGTTGGGGTTGTAAAGAGAACCATAAGTACAGAGATTATCCCCATAAAAATGGCAAAGCAAGAGTTGTCCATAATGTTCAACAAGATGAAACAGTGGAGGACATGGGCAGTAGAATGCCAAGAATCTATGCGGCCCTGGACAACAAGCAAGTTGAATTTCAGTCGCACATGATTGAAGTGGAAGGTATGATCAACAACCAACCATTTATTATTTTAATTGATTCAAGGGCTAGCCATAGTTATGTAGACCCTAGAGTGGTGGAAAGTTTACATTTATCAATAAGAAAATATGAAAAGCCTTGGTTAGTGCAGTTGGCTACAGGAACCAAGAGGAAAGTCACTGAGTTGGTTAAGTCCTGTCTGGTGGACATGAAGGGATTGAGCATGAAGGTTGAATTGAATATTCTGCCTTTAGGCTCTTATGACTGTTTAATTGGGATGGACTGGTTGGACCAGCACCATGCCCTCTTGGACTGTCATAAAAAGGAATTTACATGCCTGGATGAGGAGGGGAATCGGAAAACAGTCCAAGGAATTCCCAGAGCTTTGGTTGTTAGAGAAATCTCAGCAATGTAGTTGAAGAAGTGCTACAGAAAAGATTGTCAATTATTTGCAGCCCATGTGGGGGAAACACCTAAGGATAAGGTGTCAAGTATTAAGGATCATGAGGTACTTAAAGAGTTTGAAGACATATTTCAGGAGGTACCTAGACTACCTCCGAAGAGAGATATAGATTTCTCTATAAATTTGATGCCTGGAGCAGCTCTAGTGTCAAAAGCTCCTTATAGAATGAGTACGCCAGAGATGAAAGAGTTGCAATTGCATCTTGAAGAGCTTCTAAAGAAGGGGTACATTCGCCCAAGTGTGTCACCTTGGGGTGCCCCGGTCCTGTTCGTGAAGAAGAAGGATGGGACGTTGAGGCTATGCATTGATTTCAGACAGTTGAACAAAGTAACTGTCAAGAACAAGTATCCTCTGTCGAGGATCGACGATCTTTTCGATCAGTTGAAAGGTGCGAAAATATTTTCAAAGATAGATCTCAAATTGAGATATCACTAGGTAAGAATAAAGGAGGAAGACATCAGCAAGACCGCCTTTAGAACAAGGTATGGTCATTATGAGTTCACAGTGGTACCGTTTAGGCTGTCGAACGCACCTGTTGTTTTTATGTGCTTGATGAATGGTGTATTCAAGGACTATCTAAACAATTTTGTCATAGTCTCCCTAGATGACATTTTGGTGTATTCCAAGTCAGAGGAAGAGCATGAACAACACCTAAGGATGGTGCTACAAGTGTTGAGAGAACACCAGTTGTATGCCAAGTTGAGCAAATGCTCATTGTATCAAAGGCAGATCCATTACTTGGGGCACATTATTTCAGAAGAAGGGATCGTCGTGGATCCTGAGAAGGTTGAGGCCATCAGAAAATGGTTAGCGCCAAGGAATGTAGCGGAAGTTAGATCCTTTATGGGTCTAGTGGGCTATTACAGAAGGTTTATCGCAGGGTTCTCAAAGATAGCTCACCCTATCACTTCCTTGCAAAGGAAGGAGAAAAAGTTCCAGTGGACTAAAGAGTGTGAGAAAAGTTTCCAGCGACTGAAGCAGTTGTTAACCAGTGCTCCAATCTTGAGGATTGCAGATCCAAATGCAGATTTCATAGTATGCACTGATGCATGCAAAGAAGGATTGGGAGGGGTCCTCAGTCAAAACGGATTCGTAATCTGTTATGAGTCCTGGAAATTAAAAGAGCACGAGAAGAACTATGCCACTCACGATTTGGAGTTGGCAGAAATTGTTTACGCTTCGAGGAAATGGAGGCATTACCTCATGGGAAGGAGGTTTGAACTCAGAACAGACCATAACGATCTGAAATATTTGTTTGATCAGCCAACCTTAAACGCTAGACAAAGTAGGTGGCTGAAATTTTTGTGTGAGTACGACTTTGAGATCAAGCATAT
>SNQJ01S0011874.1:63663-80593 GCA_010110895.2 Picea sitchensis | reverse complement strand
CATCGATCCATCTTCATCATGTATCAATGACAACTCATTGATCCATCTTCATCTATGCATTCTCATCAAGGACAATACATATTATATTACATCAATTATCAATCAATCAATCCTTTGACATCAATCAATCACTTGACATCAATAAATGACATCAATCAATCAAACTATTGGCATCAATGACAACATGATCCAACAGAGGGCACACCCTCCGCCATAAGACCAGGGGTAAGACCATAGGCCAAGCATGAGAATAGGGGGCACGGTCCTATGGAATGGCGCAACGTGACTAAGGATTTCGGGATGAGGGGCCAGCGCACAGCCTTTCAGGCTGGCGCTTGGCCACATGTCTATCCATATGACCTTCAAAGGGGGCACACGCAGGAATAAAGGGGCTAAAAGCCTAAATATATATGCAAAGTGGGTTTTTACCCTAATTTTTTGGATTTTTATTTGATTTGGGTCTGTAATTAATGGATTTTGGTCATTTTTGGGAGATTTTGGACTCTTTTTGAGCCCAGATTTTGGGAGGAAGTTGGAGTTGGATAACCAACTTTAGATCTATAAAAATCGGGCATGTTTGAGGCCATGAAGGACAGTCAGAGCAGAGTTATGCTGAAGGGAAGCCAAGCCAAAGTCATTTTTATGTAGGGAAGTTGTTGAGGCGCAGATGCTTGCGGGCCATTTTTGGGAGCTCCGGTCATCCATTTTGCGTGTTGTTTCTTTTGCTAGGTTCAAGAGATATGGAAGAATATGACCAGATCAGTCTTGTATCCTAATGGCACTACTGTGATGTACTTTTTGAGCTTTGAACATAAATAAAGAAGCCTCCCCCACTGAGACAAAGGCCCAGAGACATAGGCAATTTTGTGTCGAACTCCGTTATCAATTCTCTTGTGATGGTTTGTTGTTCTTATTACTTCAGTTCATATCTGTATTTTGTATTATGGCTGTGATATATTCTATCTTCTTCATCCTCTTTCATTCAGCTTCATAAATGGTTGATTAACACATGCAATTAATAACTCAACCACAATCATTAAAAGATCTTTTCCAGATCATTGGTAGATGGTCTCGTCATTAATGAATAAACACCACTCATTTTAAAATGGAATGAAACTTGAAAATAAGTGTAATGTCTACATTTCAAAACTAAAAACATTTTTGGAAAAACATGGTCTAAATTCCATTCTATAGAAGGCATTGTTTGATCTTGTAGCAAAGAATCTGACTATACGAGAAGTCGGATTTCTCATCGGTGGAACGTCAACCAAATTTTCGCTAATCTAAGTCGATTCAAAACTGGGAAAACCCCTAAAGGGCATCGTTCCTCCCTACACAAAATTTAGATTGTAGTGGTACTCTACTCACACCTAAAATTTCTACCAAATACTTATCATATTTGTGTCAAGAAAGATGGTCCTCTAGCTACAAGATTAGCTTATTTTGAAATTAACGAATCTCATATATATAACTTTGCAAAAGAATTATGCTTAACCTTGGTTATATGTGCATGGAGAAAAAAGCACCAAGCTTTGAATGTGAGAACTCTTCCATCAAATGTGTGCAAGGATCCATTACATCCATATGAAACCTATTGGGTGAAAAATATCCAAGCATGATAAATAACAAAATATCTTAATTATCATGGAGCGATGCTTTATCAATTCTTAAGGAAAACAATGGTAGAAGGGAGAACAGGTGATAGGGAGGGAACCATTTTTTTCAACTTAATTAATATCCAAAACTTAAAATGCTTCGTTGATCCATAGCTAGAACAAACAAAATCAAAATTATATGAAATTTGAATACCTGGATATGTATTTGTATTTCCATGCACTACATGAGATAATATTTAATTCAACAATTTGGAAACAAGAAATATTACATAATAAATCAAAATGTGGAGCTACATGATTAAGTTATAAGAGGAAAAATTTGCAAAAAAATTCCAAATTCAAAACTAACTAAATGGATCATCATATGAACATTGTAAATTTATCAACTAAAGTGTAACATGTTGAAAATTGATATTATACACCGCCATTGGAAATGACACAACCTTGGTGCTATTAATAATTGATATTGTTGGCAGGTAATCATACCGGCTCATGTCAAACGGAAAGCAAACCAGGTAGCGGACTACTTGGCTAACATAGGGGCGAACTGGGAGGGACCAGAAATCCTATGCAACATTTCTCTAGACCAGGCGCATCCCATTCTCCACCAGTGCATCAGTAAAGTAGCAGAGGTGGACAACCACCCGGATGGGGTGATAGTGCCCAACACCTGACGCGTAGAGGCGGCAAGGGGAGGCCAGCGGAGCACGGAGCCATGTGCTCGGCTCGTGCCCATTGTAGCCATCACCCCCGAGCATTAATACGCATTCAATGTCAATGGGAGGGGCATTAAACCAAGCTCCCTCGACCACCATTACTAAGATTGCAATGCAGCGTCCCTTTTGTGTTATCATTCGACTCTTTGGTTTTGATTCTGGTTCTGTGGTTCTTTTCATGTTCCTTCGGCTGCTCTCCACCTTCAACCTTGGCTCTGTAGACTTCCTGCAGACGTCGAGCCTCACCATGTCGCAACAACGAATGCGCCCACGCAGGGGTTCTCCCTGGAACCCACGGCGCCCCCGCACTCCCTCCTCGCCCTCTGGTTCTTCCACCCACGCCTTTGACTGTCTAGCCGTCATTGACACCATCTTGACCCCACCATGGCGACATCCCTCCGTCGGGCTTTCCTCTCCTCCCCCGGCGCCGGGTGGGGACTCAGCGAATTCACCCCATAAAAGGCTCGACCATGGTTGACCCCGCAGCAAGTTGAAGACGCCCTTCCCCAATCTCCCGCGTGAAAGCTCCACCATTCTGCATGATTTAGTCTTTGAGCTCCGAGAAGGAGTGAACGACCTCCAATTCTGGGTTCAACAAATGGAGGGAAGGTTGTCTGTCCTTCTTCAGCTTCTCGCCAACCCCCCTGAAGCCTCCCCTGAGGATTCCAGTGACGCACCTCTCATTGCAAGCGACCACGCGAGCAGCCATCAGCAAGACGCTACCGAGGGGAACCTGCAGTCTGACGGGAAGGCATGCGAACCAGCATCCTTGTACGCTCCTGAGAGAAAGTAGACCCTGGCAAGCAAAGAAAGAGTTGACAAAGATGTTGTTCCGGTGGTAGCAGCGGAGGAGATAGGCACCAGTCTCCAGGTGGTAGCTTATGATGACAAGGGCGTCGACGCCATGGACATGCAGTGGATGACCGGTGGGACACCTATCATCGAGGAGCCCTGGCCAGGTCTCATGCCAGAGTATGTGCCAGATTTTACAAAGCTTGTTCCATACTTTAGCTCTAGTGGCTCTCATGGTAGTTAATCTATCTGGTTTTTCTAGGACTGTTAGAAAATTTTGCTACTTGCATTATACGGTTGGCTGAACTGGTTTCTCCTTCGGGAGAAGTTCAGTAATTACAACCGAATAACTTAGTCTATGTACTCTTGATTTTTGCTCTCAGAAGGTCTTTTAATACAATACAAAATACTTACTTACAAAAAAAAAAAAAAAAATGATATTGTTGGAAATACTGAGAGGGGGGGGTGAATCAGTGTTACCTTTTTAAACAATTAGTTATTACTTTGTTATTATATTTATCATCACATTAGGTCAACAATGGACTTGTATTTAAGAATCAATTATACAAGTATACTTAACAAGAATTACAAATTTTATAAAGAATAATATGTGATTGTGAAGGAAATCAATCCTCTTTAGAGCACCAACACTTGGAGACACAAATCCCCTTCTTCAAGGAACCAACCCTAGGAAGCACCAACTCCCTTGTTTTAGGGAACCAACCCTAGGAAGCACCAACTCCCTTGTTTTAGGGCACCAACCCTAGGAAGCACCAACTCCCTTATTTTCACACTTAACTTACAAAATGATATGAATACTTCCTTGCTCCTCCCTTCCACCCACACTGCATAAGTATCTTCAGTTTTCCTTCTTGGAGTGTGCTTCTTCATTTGATCTTCTGGTGTGGACTGCAGAGACACTTTCTTCTCACCATATTTTTGTTTATATAATATTTCAACTAGTGTGAGATTTGAAGCATTGTGTCCCTTTGTTTGAACCATTTCACCTCTTCATTTAAATTAACAATAATAACTTATATTATTATCATTGTTAATAGTTTGTTAAAGACTTCAAATCCCTTGCAATTTGTTTCAACATTTTAACCCATCACTGATTATTTTACTTGTTCTGGATTTGAATATCTGCAAACAGGTGCTTCCTTCAAACCATTCTTTTCAAATGACCATGGGCTCGTTACTACAGACTTAATATCCATTTGTGCTTCCTTTATTATTATTCAGACAATATCATGAAAGGGTTAATTCGTCATCATATATATGTTGATCAAACTTTTAATATTCAATCACAGGCATGGATCGACTTCGTTATTTTGATCCCACACTTTCATGCATCCTCAATTCTCAATAGATCTGAATCAAGATGTTACTTCGCTATCTGGTGCACTTTCATGTATTTGGAATGGATAGGTGTTAGCTTGTGACTCCCCTTTGTTTTTCATATGACCAAACTGTTGTGACCAACAACTAGATACATAAGGTGTAGGGTTTGATTTATGTTTTATCCCGCAGGCACTTCATTTCACCAAGTGACCATATATCGTGACCAGGTGTTAGCCTAGTTGGCCCTTTAGATCATTGCCACTTTAAATATGACCTTGATTTGTGACCGAGGGTGGTGTCTAAATGCTAACCCAAGCGAGTGCTTAATCACTTATCAAGATCGACGGTCGTGTTTTATTTGCAAGTTGAGATGGATGGTTCTCGTTTACTCTGGGACTTCGTCGTTTCAGGACTCCGACCTTTGCAGTTTTCCAACTTCCTTTCTTAATAACCTTCACATGTCTAGGAGATAGGACCGTAGGCTTAGGTGAAAAGTAGCTCCCACTTTTTGGGTATTTGGCTATCCGTGACTCTGAGACCCTGGGTTACTCAAACTCTGAATTAGTTCGATCCCTCTAGAGGTTTACCTATCGAATAAGTCATAAATTTTGGTGATCGCTTGTTGTCAGTTGTTAGTACTCCTTAGACTATCCTTCCATTGTACTCGATCGAACGATCGAGACTGCTCCCGAAGAATATCAATGGTTAACGTTAATTCATGGCTTCACCCTTCGATGCTTTGAGCATTTTTCTGGGTAGAGAAGCTGGATATCCCCGAAGGCTGTAATCTCGGAGTGATGTGGCTTGATGATGTCACTGTTGATGTGGCATTGGTTGAGTGGTTTCCACGTGTCACCTTGATTCGTGACTTTTGTATACCTAATGTTCCAACTAGACCTTCACACTTGTCAGTAGTTGATTGGGCCATGTGTCATCTTTGTCTTCTGCCACATGTCTCCCTCCTGGATCATGGATTTACACTTTGTGGCTTCGGGAGTTTTAGTTGTTCTAGAATCCTCGTAGTCCTGGAGTGGTCAACGTCGGGTTGACTATTCCTTCCCTTCCACTACTTCATCCAACGGTTGACAGAATTTTCTGGCTCTTCTTTTGATCCTATGATCAACGAGAGTTCACGACTTTGAGGCTTTGGCCTTCGGCTAAACTTACATGTTTCAGACTCCTTTTAGCCAAAGTGGTCAGTGTCGAAGTTGACCACGATTGGACCTGCCTATCCTCATCCAACGGTCACCATGCATTGCCCAGATATGATGGCCCGCATTCACTTTGGGACTTCGGGGCTACGTGGATTCATCCTTGTCTCAAATATTCGATGAAGTGGCAAAGCTCTGGAGTACCGAAGATTTCTATCTCATGCTTGATCCAACGATTGAGAACTAACCCAAATTTTCTCCACGAGATCTGACGGTCATCGTTTACTTCACGACATCAAAGGTTTCAAGAATTTATGTCTTATGGGGTCCTCTTATCCTGTCCTTCCACTTGGTTATATCTAACAATCAGGATAGATCCCAAACTGATCTAACGATTGTGATTACTACCGAATTTTGAATGGTTGAATAGGATTCCAGGATATTTTATGAAGGGTTCTTCTGTGTAGGTTATAGATTCTGTGCGATCTGATGGTCTTGGATTGTCCCAAAGTTTCTCAATATGATATGATGGGATCTGTCTTCTAGACGATTTGATGGTCCAGGATTGTCCCAAGAACTACATCAATGGACAGGATTCTTTTGGAGTTTTATTATGGGGATTTCAATCCTGATAGCACTTATGTAATGCACTCTCCCTTCTGATATTTCCTTCATCCTTTCCATACTCTGATTATGTTTGTGTATCCTTTCCCCGCTATCTCTCCTAAGCTTTAGGAACATATGATCATTGTTGTTCCTATCGTGATGAACATTGATCGTGAATTTCTTCTTTTGTAAGGTGATATTCCTCTGCCCCAAGGTGATCTTCTTTTTTCTTTGATTAGTGTACATGTTTGACTCATGTTTCCATCAATGAAAACACACAATCAATAATGCCAACAAATACGACAATGCAAACCCATTGCAAAAACTCTAGTAAAGGAAAAAAATGCTCAGGCACAAGGAGGAGAGAGATTCCCAATAGACAAAGATTTAGAAGAAAGCTCTCAAGATTTTGGGGAATATGTGTGCAACTTTATGAAATAGGATTAAAATAAAAGCAACAGGAAAGATTCAAAAAGAAAAAACATAATTGTCATCTAATGAATGATGTTTTTAAGAACCAACCATCTATCTTAGTGGAAGAGGAAAACCCCCCACCTACAAGGAAACAAGATTCAAAAAGAAAAAACATAATTGTCATCTAATGACTTATGTTTTTAAGAACCAACCATCTATCTTAGTGGAAGAGGAAAACCCCCCACCTACAAGGAAACGTTGTCACTAAAACCTCGATTCTCCATCACAATGTGTTCAATGGGTTGAATATGTATTTCTAGTTAATTACAAAGTTATATGTAGTAAATTAAAATAATGTAATTATTAAGAGTATCAATAAAGTTGACATGTCAACTATATCATATGAAGTTAATTTATCAATTAAAGTCAAATAATAAAATAGTATAGTTATGAATATTCTAAAAATGCCTATATCAAAGGAATGGGACAAATTTGACCAAAATATACATACATAAAATTTATTACTTTCATATTTCATCCATAGCACCATGGTAAATGAGATAAAAATCATATGATATTATATGCATAATGTTATTCAAATTTATAGATCCAATCAAGAGCATCAAAATTAAACGCATATGTGGGTATCCATGGACATTAGCTATAATTAAAATAAAATTTGGTGGCTTTTAACTATAACAAAGGTAGTATAAAGATGAATTGCAAACATTTAGCTCAAATTTTCATATTCATGTGATATTTTATGATCAACTCTTTTCCTCAAATTAAGGATCTAATAGAGCAAACTATCACTTGCATTCCATCTTGCTCCTCCAACATATAGTTGGTAAAATTTTGTGTTCCCCGGATCAAGAACTATTTACAAATCATGCAACATTTCTGAAAACTTTTTTCTCTAACATCGATGTAGTAATGACACTCCATGTGTTGTCCCTTTGATTTGGTGAGAGTGTGGTCTGCACATACACCATGTCTACCCATATTTTTTGAATACCTAGTTAATAAACATGAATCACCGCAGTTGGTAAGTGATGTTGCATCCATTACTTCTACCAAGCATTTATTTGGAAGTGACTTTCCTTACATCATACTCATCACAATTTTTATAAGACTTGTGTTTCATTCACCATCAATTGTTTCCTTGTGTTGAATATCGATTCTAAGATATTTGTAGGAAATCACTTCCTCCATGATGTTGTTGTCATAAATTAAATTAGCATAAGTGATATTTTTTTATTTTTTTATCGTAACATTTGTTTCGTCAGTGTTAACATTCATACTCGTATTAGAGCAGAAATTATTGAGAATTTTTAGTTGTTTATCAAGATTAAAAGGACACCTCACCATAAGAACAATATCATTAGCATAAAGAAGAAGGATGATGACTATTTCAACTAGAGTAATTCTAACACAACATACTTCCATTGAACAACCTTCTAACTTGTCGATGTATATATCAAAGTGGGTAAGGGACATATGGCATCCTTTTTTAACACCTATATTACAATTAATTTTTTCCAACTACCCTCGGTGTTCCTAAACTTGGAAATAACGTTATCGTAACATTTGTTTCATCAATGTTAACATTCATACTCGTATTAGAGAAGAAATTATTGAGAATTTTTAGTTGTTTATCGAGATCAAAAGGACACCTCACCATAAGAACAATATCATTAGCATAAAGAAGAAGGATGATGACTATTTCAACTAGAGTCATTCTAATACAACCTAATTCCATTGAACAACCCTCTAACTTGTTGATGTATATATCAAAGAGGGTAAGGGACATATGGCATCCTTTTTTAACACCTATATTACAATTAATTTTTTCCAACTAGCCCTCGGTGTTCCTAAACTTGGAAATAATGTCCTTGTATTGTTATACCCCTAGGTCGAGCCCCAAATGTAAATGTACATATGCTCTATAGGTTGGTGAGCCATGATTTTTTGGGCTAGAGTGCCTTATGATTATTAGGCTAGAGAGACTAGTTGCTAAAATGCCATCGAGCCTATCATTGTAATATGTAATCACATGATGATATTAATAAAATACATCACTGCAGAAAACCAAGTTAGACGAAAGAGTAAGGAGGGATAGGATTCCACAAGAGGGAAAGGAGGCTAATGGATTGAGAAGAGGGGATAAGTTAAAGGGACTTAATCCAAAAGGAATAAATTGATATTATTCGTAAGTCAAAAGACATGAGATATATTGATTTTGTCCTAAGTTCCTCAAGGTTGGAAATGAGTCACCAAGTGGGATAAAAGCTAGTTCTTAAGGTGACAAGTGTCAAGTTATTACCATGAAAATATGTTGTGGGGAAGCTTACGATCTGTACTCTCCCGACCATCCATGGTGGGGGTTACTAGTGTTGATTTTTCAAGAGAGATGATATTGTATATATATATTATTATTTAATATGCAAAATGATCACAACTGAAAGATACATATCCACATAACAACAAGATATATCCTCATGGAAACCATCGAGGGGGAGAAAACACCGCAAAATTTTCTCGGTATACATTCCTCCAACATGTACAATGTCATACAATTCTCTTTCATGAAATCAAGACAAAAGAGACCCAAACACGAACTAAGAATAGCCTCCTAGATAAGTGTGTACTACTCTCTTGTACTTATATTCAATGAGTGATCAAAATGACTCGATATAACTTCTATTTATACTCTAAAAGACCTAAAAGACATGACTTATCAATAAACCCTTTCAAAATTACACTTAGGAATAACCAATACTATTACACTTTGGAATAACTTCTGAAATTATATAAAATCTCAACAACCAGTACTTTGGAAGAGGGGGAGCGGTTGGTAACGAGTATCTGGGGAAATTATGTTGTTTATTGTAGCTTTGGGAGGTATTCCCACAAGAGGAAGAGGTGTTAGGAATGTGGGAATATTCATTGGCACCATATTATCCTTTCATTTCAGTGAAATTGGCCTAGGAATGAGGCTAGGGCCTCGTGGGAAAGTTGATGGGCTTTGCGGGCTTGTGTAGGGGTTTCACACCCACAAAGAAGATTCAAATATTCTAATTAATTGTTGAGTTTAGAAGGGGTTCCTAAACTCACTCATTGGACTTGTATATAAAGGAGATAATTTGTGACATTTGATCATATAGTGGAGACATGATGGAGTTGGCATAAGTGAGTCTACACTTGTGTCAAGGACCTTGGTTAGCAAGGGAATGTCTGTAACTTTGGAAAATATGGCCTAGGAGAGAGGAATTCGTAGAAGGAAAAAACTATACGAGTGGAGTGAATCGTATAGAGGTGTACGTACAAGTATTTTGTACATGTACGTGGGTTGAAGTGAGCTCAGTCGTGTATGTACGCGGGTTGCAATAAGGTGAATTGTGTATATGCGGGTTAGAGTGGGCAGAGTCACATATGTACGCAGGTTGAAGTAAGGTGAATCTCGTGTACGCGGGTTGCAATGGGCACAATCACGTATGTACGCAAGTTGTAGTAAGGTGAATCCTGTACATTCGTACAATTTTTTCTAGGCATGAGAAAGTCTGTACAGGTTGACTTCAATAATAATACAGATGATTTCAGCAGGGCGTACAGGTGGTCTGCAACAAATTTATGAGTTGGGATTTGTCCCGGGTACTTTGCTAATATTTTTTGGTTTTGGAAGGACAAGGTTTGTTGATGTTTTTGGTAGCATCATCCAAGTACTTCCACATTGGCATGTGTTTTGCATGTGGAAGTTGTCGAAAATATTATAGTCTTGAGTTTACTTTAGTTAAAAGGAGTTAATTAAAGTAAAAGTCTTTTTTTTATTGAATTGGGTTATTTAAAGGACCTGCATAGCATGCAGCATGTAATCTAAATATTAAGTGAGTGTGAGAAGTAATCTCAACCGTAGATCACTTTGGAGATTAGAAATAGATCGTAACTCATGACCATAAAAGCAAGGCTAGGAGAAGGAGGAAGACACATGTGTGAGATACACTCATGAGAGATGTGTGTTGAGGGAGTCGACACAGTCAGAACTTTGAGAGGAATTCACTTTGGTGAGAGACCAAGGTTGAGGATAGAAAAGAAGGACTTTTTCCAGTGTGAGGAGTGTAGAAGCAACAAAGGACTTTTGCTTACACTATAGTGAGGATATCTCATTGGTTGGGTGAAGAGAGTTCATCCAAATATTGATGAGAGGGTTGTATCATAAAGTATCGTGATTCAAGATATTGATATGTGGAGAAGGACTTTCATCTATAGGTCATACATGTCAATAAGGAGAGAGAGCAGAAGCTGTCACAGGTGGATTTCAAAGGAAAAAGACCAGAGGAAAGAAAAATGTTATACAAAAATGGTCATATGGGATTTGTGTACATATCGGCGGGTCATAATTTAGACAGTCACGGATATTCGTGGGTCACGGAAGGCAAAGTCACGGATGTCTATGGTTCATAGAAGGGAAAGTCATGAATTTCTCAGGAAACGTGCCAGAACAGGTCGTGCAATAGCACGGGTGTTTCCAAGTTTGTCGGTAGTGTATAATTCTCTCAGTGGGCCATTTTCCCTGTTACGGGAGCCATGATTTGACCTTAATAAAAGCATCATTGGATTGGTTTTCCCTCTTAATTTTTTCCAAAGGTTTACCTAAAAATATTGGTATTCTTATGTGCTTGACTTGGTTTCCTTGTTTATGCTTCTGATGCATGTTTAGTTGATTACTCGGTTGTGCTTTTAGTAGATAAAGTGATTTTATTTTGAGCTAATTGTCAGGTGTTGAGTAGAGGGGGAAAATATCAACATGGTATTAGTGCCTAGCAAGGCTTGAATCCACTTAGGAATAATTTCAACATGGTATCAGAGCTGAGGTGTTGAAGGAAAGAGGGAGCCTATTATCTGAAGGGAGGAAACCAAGAGGACATATCTTATCAGGTAAATAACTAGCAGAGGAAATTGAAGGAAACATTCTAGGGAAACTATCATAGAGGTCAGTACAAGGGCAGTTTCTGCATAGGGTTATCAGAATCTAAGATCTTGAAGATTGAGAACAGGATAGAAGGGGCAACAAAATTTCAGGTGTGAAAGGAAAGGATTCTTCTTTTGTTCGAGAAGAATGACCTCAAAGAGTATGTTGAGGGTGTGGTTGTAAGTCCTACTTATCTACAAGAATTGGCAGTTCACAAGAAGGAAGTGGAGGACAAGTGGGTGATGCCAGAATTTGTAAAGGATCACTTGATTCTGCACATTGGTGAGAAGAAATATGCCAAGGAAATGTATGATTCTTTGGTGAGTCTATACCAAAACAAGAATACAAGAAGGTTGTTGCATTTGAAGCACTGGATTCAAATTGTCAAGATGTCCAGTGAGGATAAAGTTGTGAATTATCTTATGAATATTACACATATCTGAGATCAACTAACAACACTTGGCGAGACAGTAAAGGATGTTGAGTTGGTGAATGTAGCGTTGAAAGGTCTTCCCAAGTCTTGGGAACCTTTTGTGTAGGGGATATGTGCATGAGAGACAGTTCTAGGGTTTGATAAACTATGGACTGATTGTATTTAGGAGGAGACTCAGTTAGTGTCCAGGGATGGTTTGAAGAGTAGACATGATGAGAAATTTTCTCTTGCTAGCCAGGAAGGGAAGGGAAAGTTCAAGAAGATTGCCAGTGGAGAGTTGACCACTCAAGGTGGAAAGAAGAAGAAGGAAATGAGAAAAGTCAAGTGTTTTTCATGTCACAAGTTTGGACATTATGCAGAGCAATTTCTGCACAGAAAGAAGGAGGAAATGAAATGCATTTAGAGGTAGTTGCATCGGCAACTACTCAATTGGATGAGTTTTGCAAGAAGTTTGAACAGACATAGTTCTTACTTATTTCCCAGACTTCCTTGGGAACTATATCATATGGTAAATGGTTGATATATAGTGGAGTCACATGTCATATGATAGGTGCACGAGAGTGTTGACGCTTAAAAGTGCAAAGATGAATACTATGCTCGCAAATGATTTCCAATCTTTATTATTTAACTATATTAATTATAAACTAGTAGGTGGGACCCCCTTGTTATACTCATTGGAATATGGTGGATAAGAAGTGCTTATATTTTTCATGTCTATGTGATGGGAGCAACATAGTTCTCTACAAAAAAAAAAACTTTTGGTCATGGTTTAAAATGTTATGGCAATATGTGTTGGTTGGATGATTAAAACATGGCACTAAGTGACTTTGATGATCTCTCATAAAATATGTTGCCTTGTGGATGAAAGAATTATAATTCAATTTTGGTTTTGATATTGTATTATTCATGGCAATAATTTGGGTGATATCAACCCTTGATACTATGGTCATGTGCATTGTATGAGTTTCATGTTGGATTGTGTTCCTAGAAAGTGGTCATTTGAAGAAGTTTAATATTACCAAGGGGTGGTGCACTTTGAAAAATTGATATGGAAACTTGGGTTTTTGGTTGATTAATGGTGTAGTGTTATGGTGAGTGGGCTTGGCTTGTACTAAGAATTCAATGAAGTTGGAAGGGAGAAGCGACGTGCATTTACTGCACGTCACTCAAACTCCCCTCGAGCTCATCACCCTAGTCATTCTTGCATTGTTTTGGCTTTGGTAGTTGTTGTTGCTCCACCTTTCTCAGTTGTGAAGGAAGTATACATTCTTGGTTTTATCCTCAAGCAAACTTTTCCAGGTATGGGTTTTCTTATTTTTCCATTCATGAGAGTTACTCTACCCTTTGAATCAAATTTTGGCTCTGGTTGCTCGTGGTCTATGTGATTCTCAAGCTATTATGACGTTTAGAACTGCGTTTTGGGGGTTTCTTCCTTGGTTTCTTATGATGGTTGTTTTGGAATGTTGGAATTTAAAAAAACAATGGTTGTGGTATTCTTGCTATGTGTAATCCTTCACATGGTTGTTGAATAAAAATTGCACTGGAGCATGCTTGATCATGGCTTGGTTTTTGGGTCTGGGCTCTCTGTGGAAGTTGATTATCACAATCTACTTAAACTTTGGGCTTTGTGAATGCCCGACCTATATCTGGATGTTACTGGTCTCTGTGATTAAATATTCCCACACCATGTTTGACTCTGTGGTTTTTTATGATGGAAGGTTGGAACATTTTGTGTCTTGTCTTGGAGAAACCCTAAGTTGTTAGCCTGCTTGCTATAACCCTACCTCATTGTTGCCTAGTAAACATTACATAGTATGAAAACATGCCACCTAGAGGTTGATGAAAGCATTATTCATGTTTTTGGTTGGGCACGGGTTTATACTTGGCCACTCTTTATGCAGTGTTGTTAAAGGGGTTGGCTCCATTTGTTTTATGTAGGAAGTTGCACTCAGTTGTTTTGAAACCCTTACAACTAAGAGAAATATTGCATGTTATTGTTCTGTGGTAAATTTTGATAGGGCACCTACAAAATGAGTTGGTTGTTCCATTCAAATACTAAACGCTTTGGTCGAACCACATGTTCTTACCTTCCACTTGTTGTATTAAACCCTAAATATTACTTTGAAATCATATGTACTCCAGTTGTAGTTGATGGGAGCACTGTGTGTGCTCGGTTACTTGGGCACAATTTTGTTGGGTCCTTTTTTTGGTAATTATGGAAGAGATCTGTACCCACTTATTTATTTCAAGCTGGTGATCAAAGTATTGAATGTTATTTTGTGTTCAATCATTGTGTTGATTGTATAAAAGTGACACCTATGTGAGAAATGTTTGAGGCCCGAATAAGAGTTATAACATCCAGATTGATTGTGTCAAACAGTGGTTAAATAAATGATGGATATGAGTTGATTTTCAACACTGTACGTACTCCTGTTGGTTTTAAAGAATAGGTATTGAAGCTAATGCTATGGTCGTGGCTCAAAGGCTTTTGTGGTTTCTTAGAGAGATTGAAATGTTGTTCATTATGACTATCATATAATGTCAATGTGGATACACATGGCTATTGTGATTAAATAATTATATGCATATAGATTATTGTGTAAAATAATTTGGAAACCAGCAAGCAAATTTGTCAAAGAAAATACAAGTTCGAATTATTGTTTTGAAAAGGGAACACTGTTAAACTTTGAAGGTCTGGACAGAGATATGTTTTGATTGTGTGTTTTGATTTATTTTCAATTGAACAGTATCCATATTGATTCCCTGTCATTCTATCATTTTTCGTTAATTACATTCCCCTCATAATCCCAATTTCACTTATTGCATCCATGTTCTGTGAAATAAATTTAAAAGGAAAAGTATGTGTAAGAGGAACAAAGGGATAACACAGAAAGGGTTAGAAATTGATATTTTGATATTTTATTACACGGTTAAATTGTTTGACTAATTGTTGAAAAGTATTTGTATTTTGATCCCTTGTCATTCTATCATTTTCCAATAATTACACTCCCTCCATATTTCCTATGAACCCTATCACCCCCTATTCAGTTGGCAATTAATAAATGGTTTGTTATGGATGGATTTGCATGTATCTCGTGTCAATTTTTGAGCCAATTTTGTATTCATGTAAGCAGAGTGTCATGTATATTTTATTAAGAGCTTCATTACTGACAAACTGCTGCTACATGATCAGTTTTTTCAGTAGGGGCAACAATGGAAAAAATAACAGAGGCAAGGGAAATTGGAACTGAGGCCATAGGAGTCCTAGATTTTCTATCCATTTTGATGTTGATCCTCAAGAATTGAACCAATTGTTCCATGTTGGGTTCTTTAATTGGATTGGTCATGGAATAGTGCAGCCTCGACTAGAAAGACCCCCTTTCCAGCCTCCTCAGAACATCCCTGGAATTCTCGTTCCTCCACGTGTCCTTGCAGTCTGAATTCCCCGCAAATGATGGATGGAAAGAGATATTCAACCTACATGTCTCTCACCATCATGGTTGGCCCACTATATCATTGCCTTTTCACCCACCTATCAATCCCAATGTCCAGATTTCCAGTGTTGTTTTGCCAGTTCAATATTCACATGCTAGTAAGAGACTAAAACTTGATATTCCCCAACCTGTGCAAGATAAAGGAAAAGCAATTGCCTCCCCTTCTTCTCCCTCCAATGATTCCTCAAAATCTGTGTCTTCTTGCATGCATTTGAAGGATGATTGTTCCCATGTGATCAGCAAGATACAACCCCAAGGGTCTAACCAAATTTTATCGGATTAATCGATAAATGCGGACATAAACAAATCTCCCTAGATCCCACTAGAAACTAGAACAAAACAAAGCAAAATATGATACTTTCCCTAGACTCTAATTATTGAGTTTACTAGCTAATAAGAGATAGACAACATACCTTTTAAATGTTGTTTCCTCTTGCCATTTCCATCCTAGCTCCATTCCAATGCTCCTATGATATTGAACATGCAAGGGAACACAAGCCAAGTAAAGTGAAAGCAACACAACATACTCAACAAGAACCTATGTATGTGATCAAGGAATCATACAATAAAACAAGACTAGTTTTATGGGAAAGAAACATATTGTTATATCATATTAAATATAAAGTGGATATTACAACCAAATCCTTGATGTCGCAAGGTCCCCTTTAAATGGCCCTTTGCTCTAACACACACACCTTTTCTCTAAAGCCTTTGAATGAAGAAGATCCACCCTATAGATTGTAGAACTATGTAATATACCAGATATAAAAATTATGCATAATATAAATAAAATGCTAGAAATGGCAGAATAACAGTAATATAACCAGCATAATCTCCACAATAACACAGAAATCATATAAGAACAACAATAGAAATAACACTTTGATTCATAAAGAAATGTTCACGGACCTCTTCAAGGGGGCAACCTCCAGTTGAGAAGCGCTCTGTTACAATAATCTCCAAGCTAGGGTTTTCATAACCTCAACCCTTATTTATACTAAATATGTCTATCAAGAGAAGCATCTAGATCCTGGAAGATCCTTCTAGAAGCGGAAGCTTCTATTAGGTCTTCTTACATCCGCCTTATTCTATTTTATTGAAAGGCCTTATTAATATTGACCTTTATTACATCTGAATATATTGCTCTACCTATGTGCGGGTTAGGACCCTAACATGTCTGCCCCCTTAAAAACAGTGTTATCCTCAAGGCTTGAGATGTGAAAACTATTGCAGAATGGTAGTTGGTTCCCAGGTGGCATCTGCTGGCGTTGTATCTTTTCACTGGACTAGCACTTCCTTGATGGTTCTCTGACGCAGGTGATGCTCACGTTGGTCCAAAACTGCTTCTGGTTGTAGCCAAATGGATCCTTCTTCAGCTAACTCGGGAAGGTTGGTTTG
>SNQJ01S0011874.1:20633-44381 GCA_010110895.2 Picea sitchensis | reverse complement strand
TGGAGTCAATTAAGGAGAGGACACAAAGTTGAAGGGATAAAAGGCTAAGGACAAGAGGGAAGGGTTCTAAGGTGCTGCAATGGCAGGGCCCTAGAATCAAAACCCTAGGGGAAAGAGGCTCACTCCGATGTTTCTTAAGCAATGCCTCGTGCTCTTTCCTCCTTCCTTAGGTCAAACTTTGCAAAATGACTATAAAAGATAAGTTAAAACAAGAGAGTGAGGTGAGGGAGAGTGTTGTAATGGAAAGGCTCTATCACCAAACCCTAGAAGATGGATGGCCCTAGGTGTAGATAACCTAGGCCTGGGACGTCTCCTCCCTTTTAACCTTTAAAAATCACAACTAGCAAGGGGAAAAGTGAAAAGGGTGTAGCAAAGGCTAGGCTCTTCTTTCCTTCTTAAATGGCTGAATATTTCTCTTTTTGGGGACATGAAACAAGGACCTACTTGTGTGCTTGTCGCCTAGGGTTTTAAATCAGAAAATTTATAACAAATGCAAGAATACAAGCCTACAACCATTCAATTAAGAAGTTTTGCAGAAAATACACTTACATATCATGAAGAAATAGCAATGCAAACCCTAGTTGTAAACCTTCCTTCAAGAGAAATGCCAAATATGCCAAGAAAATCCTTCCATCAACAAGTGTGCCTCACATAAAAGATGAAATACCCCAACTAGGGCTCAAAAATCAGACCTCACAAGGGAGTGAGTTGTGTGTTATTGTCAAAATGAGGGAAAAACTCCTTGATATATACTGTATCATGACCTCTAATTAAAATTAGGTCATTAAAAATAGATGACAAGGCTACAAACCAAAATCATATTGTTTTTACATTAAACTGTTAAATCAAATCCCTAAATGAGCATAAGCGAGACATCAAGCCCTACTGAGGGAGACGTTGGCCCCTTTTTAGGGAAAAGGCAACACAGAATGACAAACGTTGACCCTCTTTGGGCCTCCAAACCCTGCCACACGTGTCAGTTGCCCTGTCAAACTGCCACACTCTCAAGATGACATCAATGGCTCCTAGGTGACATCCTGGGCCATCAAAGGGAGATGTTCCTTCTTCTTCTCATTTGAAAAATATCAATCAAGCATTGTCCTGTCTCTGCCCCTGATGGGGTCCCAGCAACCATCTGATGGGCTCTTCATCCCCATGGAGGTCCGAACTAATCATCTCCCCATGTGTACTCGTCCAACTAGTACCTATCCGTCGGGCATGGTCCTGCACATAAAAAAATTCGCCCTCCATGGGCTCATTATTCATAGGGATCATAGCAATGTCAATCACGTTTCATCATTAATGTTATCAAATATATGCATAAAAACCCTGATATATCATTAAATAGCTCAAAGATATTACAAAGACCTACAATACAAAGCCAAAGAAAAGGAAAAAATACCCTATTGGGATAGTATCCATAAGGAAAGGAAAGTCTCCAAGGGGTATCATCCAAGCCATGTAAAACAAGGTGATGCGATCAAAGGATGTCCAGACATACGGGTAGAGTGAGAGACAGGGATGCATGATATTACCTGTGGGTGCCTTTGTAGAAGATGAGTTGTACCTATCATGGATGCAATTATTTCCAAGCCCTTTATTGCCTTTATTCTTTTCTTTTCTTTATTTGTTTTTTTCTTGTTTATTTCAAGGACTAACTAGAGGACACTGCCTTGGCATGGTGACCAAAGCTGACAGTGTTACCCACAAGAACTTTCACAGAGATGATACGGCTGGCTCGTGATGAGACCACCTTTCCCTTGGTCATGCAACCAAAGGTCACTGCCCTGGCGTGGTAACCAGATAATGGCAATGTCATACTGTTAGGTACCCATGAACATAATAGGTTGGCTCATGATGAGACCCCTTATCCTCTTGGCTACGTCTTGTTTTTGTTGTTTTTCTTCGGGTCCCTCTTATTTCTTACTAAGAGGATTTTTATTGCCTTCTCGGGGATCCCTGGGCAAGGCATCTCTAGGTTTCGTTTTTATGGATTTTATCTTTTACCATATGCTTTTACCTTCTGGGCCTTTAGCCCCTTCTTCCCACGAGATAAGGTGCAACACCACAAACAGATCATCCTAATGCTCAGACTAGGGGAGTGGGATAGATGAGTGGGAGATAAGATGTAAATGTGATGATATGATGGGAGCAGATGATGGCTCTTTAGAAATCCCCCCAGTGGCAAACCAAAACCTATGGGTACAGGCTTGCTAGGACACCATGTCAATCCCCCCAACCATGGTCAGGTGGGTTAATGTAAGATCCAAGCAGTTGTCAGAAATAAAAGGGGCAAGATGCATATATCTAAAGGTTATAATGATCAAAAGTGACACATACCATGATACCTGGACTAATTACCTCATGGAGAAAGAGTCTTCTCTTATACAAATCCAAGCCGAAGGTAGTACCGAGAGCAGGAGTGATCTACCTATGGGCCTCGAGACATGATCTCCTAGTTATCCCTAGAAATCGGGGATAACAGACCCAAAGGGCCATAACTTATTTTCCTGATGGCATATGTGGGGGCATCATTTCTGGAGGACCACAGCTTATAAGATCCTCATAGATGGGTATTTCTGGCCCAGCCTTTTTACTGATGTTTGTGCAATTATTACAGCTTGTGTCAAATGCCAAAAGTTTTCTGGAAAGCAGCAGCTCAAATATTTTACTTTGAAACCTGTAGTGGTTTCTAGACCTTTTCAACAGTGGGGTCTTAACTTCATTGGGGAAATCCACGTAGCCTCAAGTGGTCAGCATAGGTAGATTTTGACTTCCACTGATTATTTCACCAAGTGGATAGAATTCATTCCTGCAAGGAGTGCCTCCCACAAGGTAATCATTAGCATCCTTGAAGATATCAGGGCCAGATTTAGTTGTCCGAGCAGGATTGTTACTGACAATGTTGTCTCCTTCAAATTTGAACCATTAATCAAGTTTTGTGAGAAGTACGGAATTACACTAATCCATTCTACTCCTTACTACCCCTAACGAAATGGTTTGGCAGAGTCCTCTAACAAGAGCATCATAAAGATCATCAAGAAATTGTTAGAAGACAATAAGAAAGCATGGGACTCAAAGTTGAAATTTTCATTATGGGCTAACAGAGTTACAACAAATAGGTCACTTGGTGTTTCCACTTTTCAACTTGTGTATGGAATTGAGGCTATCTTTCCCACTCAGCTTGCCTTGCCTGTGGAAAAATTCCTCCAGGACTACCAAGGAGATCTTGATGATATGGTCAGGAGGATACACCAGCTGGTAGAAGTACAACATGCTAGGGATAAGCTACTTGATAAAGCTCGGGACCATCAGCAGAAGATAAAACGAGCCTTTGACAAGAAGGTAAGCAAGGAAGATTTTCAACTGGGTGATCTAGTGCTCAAGTGAGATGCACCCAAGAAAGACAAAGTCAAACATGGTAAATTTGAAGCCTTATGGATTGGACCCTTCAATATTTCTGAGGTATTTTCAAACAAAACTTATAAATTGCAGAACTTGGAGGATTCTGAATTTTTTGGCGGCCCTATCAATGGGAACTTTCTGAAAATATATTTTTCTTAAGCCATGATTGTATTTCCATCCATTGTAATTACCACTTCCTTTTTTATTTCTATTTGAATAAGAGACTCCATGGCCCAAAAGCTAAGGCATTAGAATTGTGCATTCTTAGCAGCTCACAGGGAGCATGCCATCTCATGTGGAGCCAATGTTATCACATGAAATTGTCCAGGGTCACATGTGACAGCTATGAGCGCAAGCGAGCGGGCGAGTGCAGTTTGCAGCGGCAGAGATCCCATGTTCATTTCGATTGAGTGTCATCTCTAAACGTGGATGGAAGGATTCCACAATTGGCAGGCGGATAAAACTTTGGTGAGGGCACTAAGATAGCAGGTGCGCCCAGATCGCAGATCCTATTCAGATCCACGGTCACAAATCATTTCGGGTCTACACCATGCTCGGGCGTTAAAATCCTTGAGTGGGTTGAAATCCAAACCACTTCTTTTTGGGGAGGCTACATGGTGAAAGGTGGTGCATTTCGAGCCCAAAAGCGGTGTGGTTCCAAACCTCTTTCGACGACGCTGAAATCACATGTGCGTATAATGTCATATCCAACAGCAACAGGTGGTCGCCCGCTAGTCATCCAGCGGCGCTCCAATCCCAACAAGGATTCAGTTAATGAAAAGGGACTGATAGTTGAAACCTCAACTAAGTCCATACATAGGAAGCATGGAAGCTATGGCCGAGGAGACAGAACTGTCAGCCCGAGGTACCATGATCGATGGTTTCTTCTTGCAGGCCCATACTGATCTGAGCTTGCGTCTGATAGGAGGAAACACGCACACCCTGATAGAAGTATGCACAGATGAAAATCCTTGATTGGGATGGTTAGATGACTCTCCTAGAGGTTGTTCACTAATTTGAGTATAAATAGATCAGTTCAATATTTTGTTATGGTTGTTGAATGGTTGAGAAGAGCTCCCTATTTTGTAATATTTTGATACCAGAGTTGTTCTCTGGTTATGTATGAGACATGATACTTTCTCATTAATAGAATCCAACTTCTTTCATCATCTTGTTTAAATTATGTTGAAACACTCATGCATGGAGGATCCAGACGAGGGTTGTAGTTCTATTGTAATGTAGGTTTGATTATAATGTTGTTGTGACCTGTTTCAGTATTTTCTTTTGTTTCCTTGTTTCCTCTTATGTTGAAATGCTCATGCATGGAGGGTCCAAACGAGTTGTTGTAGTAGCATTGTAATGGAAGTTTGATTATCATGTTGTTGTGATATATTTCAGTGTCTGAAACTTAAGTTCAAGAGTGCTCTTGTGCCTTAGTTTTTCTTCTCCAAGTTGCTTGAAGGTTGGATGCTTATGGCAGACTTGTCCACCTTTCTCACTAAGTCTTCCTTATGCTCACCTTTAGCCTTACCCACTGACTAAAGTTAATGAGGACCTCATTTCCCTATTCATTGCTAGTCCAGTTCCTATGTTAAAACATTCTTGTACTAAGCTATGTCCATTTGACCTCCACTCATAAAACCAACCTCCACCAAACATTCTGATGGGTGTTGGGCTTATCCTCCTGCAATTTGAGGGTGAATCTCAACACTAACAATTTGAAAGGAAGAAATGATGGGAGGCACAAGGGGTCCCACCTACCTATTTATTATTAATTAAAGACCCTTAACTATATTATTATTATTTATTTCTCCTAAACTAATTAGTTAAGTTAAATCAAATTAACTAAAGAAAGTAGTTGAACTACTTCAACTTATTTGGAAACAATAAAAGTTGAATGAGAAGGAGAAACAAGTGGAGAATAGAAGGAGAAATCAAGACAAAGGTTTTATCTTTGGTTGCACAAGATAGTTTCAATTTTCATTCATTTATGAGATTATTCAAAGCCTAATTCTCTTTTTGACAGCAAGGTCTTACTGTAGACAGCAAGGTTCAAGTCTGAACCAAACTTTTCAAACGCTTGTTTTAGAGGTGTTGATCCATCCTTGATAGTTTGTGTATTCTTGTTTGTTTGTGAATTAAGTTTCATGGTTGATAAAGGATATCTTGCAGAGTCAAAATGGCAGTAGTTTGTGGCAAGCTTATCCAGATTATAAATTTAAGTTTTACTTTATTATCAGAGTCTTTCTGTATGGTGTTCATTGGGGATCTCTAAATCAGACTTTGGTCCATGCCCTCGCAGGGGTTTTGTAAAGAGAAAACACTTTTGATATCTTAGAATGAAATAAAATCAGATTGCTATTATGTCGCATATATGTGTATTTATGACTTGGTTACTTTTTGCTTTTTTATCTCTGAGTTTCCTTTATCGTAAAATCTATGTATATTACATAAACTTATATAAATTTTATTCTATATTGCAACATTCTTTTCATTAATAAATCAGCCTCAATCCTAGTAATTAATACTTGCGGATTGGAAGAATATTTTGAGGCTATAAAACCCTGGGTAGCATTCCCCACTATCTTGTCCTAGCCAGGAAAGATCTGAAAATGATTGAGTAAGGTAATTCATACCTTTTCCTCAACATTTATTTGGTGACCATAGTGGGGAGATCTTCCATATCTCTCTGGTTGATTGTATCCGTAATTATCATTGAATATTTATGCTTTTGTTTTTTTTATTCTTTGACTATTTTATTTTCCTCATGACAATACCTTCTACAAGGAAGCCCAATATTGAGCACGGTTTTAAAGACCAAACCAACATTTCCTTAACTTTATTCAATACCATCTTAAAAACCACTAATACTCGAGTTGAGCTTGAACGCTCGTGGGAAGTAATTGAACAAAACATAAGTGTTCGAGAACGTTGGGAGGCCAGGCAAAGGTAGCCTAGGAATCAGTTGTAGCTCTCTTTTTTCTAAATTTTTTATATTCTTTTCATGTCCTCAAATCCTCGCATCTCCAAGAGAAGAAGATAATTGTCTCCTGAAATCACTCCTATCATTGAAATAGGAAGAAGGAACGATATTTTGTCAACCCAACAAGGTACTCTAAGGAGAAATTTGCTTGATTCGGCTAGTTCATCTTTCTCACCCTCACCCATCATTTACAAAATGGAATATGTGGGTGGCTCCGGTGGCACTGGAGGTGCCTCATCAGTGATTGGTAGTTTGTATAGCCATCAGATTCATGTCCAATTAACTACTAACCCTACTAAGTTTACAAAGAAGAATGGGATTCTTCAATTCGACGAAGATTCTACTACTACCTCGTGGCATGTATCCTCTCTCTTGAACCTAGCACCTGCTACTCGTCCTCTACCAAATTTTAAATAGCATCTTCCTAGGTTTTCAGGAAATAACATAGTCACTACAAACAAACACTTGGTGGAATTCTCTAATGCATGTCACAATATAGGAGCTAATGACAATGATACTTGCATGTGCTTATTTGTCAACTCCCTCGAACGTAATGCAGTGACAGATTTCTTTGATCTCCCTCCCAAGATTATTTCCACTTGGGAAGAGTTATTTTACTTGTTCAAATCCACTTATGGGCAGTCTAAGAGCCCAACCGAACAATTACAGGAATACAATAACATTGCGTACAAGGATGGTGAGACTATTAAGTCTTTCAACCTTCATTTCACCAAGTTGTATAATCAAATTCCTGAACTTATTCGTCCCCAGAACCAAGCCACTTTTATGCATTACTATAATTCTCTACCTTCCCCTTATCGGCATAGGCTTGAATAAAAATATATTAACAATCTTGGTTCTTCTCTTCATACTTGTCTAGAGTATGAAGAACAACTAGAAAGAACAGTTCTTCCCAAGGGAGACTCGATTAAACAAATGGACAAGTGTTCCCTCCTACAAATTGTACAGGATATGAACAATCAAATGATAGCATACGAGCGAAATGGAAATATCCCTTCACTTACTACTGGGGTATCATCTTATTCCTCACCACCTTTTAGGAATATCAATGAAAACAACTTTCTTCCAGAAGCCATCATGTCTCGTAGTTGGTGTAATTTTTGCGAGGTAAATCATGAGGAAAGTACTTGTGAGGTAAAGAAGAGTGCTAGAGATAAAATCTTTGGAAAAAATCATGAAACCACCATTGTTGTTCTAGATTGGGAAGAACTGGAAGATGTCATGATCATAAACACTAGGAATAAATCCTATGCTTCAAAAGGAAAATACGATCCCCCTCATACTTCTTCTAGCCCAAGATCATCTTTGATAGTTGCTATTGTACAAGCTACCAAAACTCCTTATAGTCAAGGAATTCCCTCCCCTCTTCCCTCTTCCAAATATAACATTCTCAACCAATTGGCTAATATCAAGGCCAATGCTACTCTTCTGGACATGGTTGTCATCCCTAAACAACAAAAGCATCTAAAAAATTTCATGGAAGGAAAAGCTTCCACCATAGACAATCTCTCTGAAGAGGCAAAAGAAGAGGATTCTATTGTAAATAAAGTAGGTGTAAATAATTTTAGACACCCTATAAAAAACCCTCTATTTTTCATTTCTATAAAAATTATGGATAAAATAGTCCATTGTTGCCTAATTGACGACGGTTCAGGCCCAAGCGTAATGTTGAAAATTATTGTGGAAGAGCTAGGCGTATCTTGTACTAATGAAAATTCTAGAAGCATTCTCTCATATAATAGTCTACAACAATCAACTATAGGAGAAATCAAGGATGTGACTTTGGATCTGTGTGCACATCCTGAAATAAGGACAACCCTTAACATCTAGGTAATCAACATGCCAGTAAGTAACTATTCTATCATCTTAGGAAGAGACTGGAAATCCTTGACAGGTGAATATATTTCACTTGACAGGACATACTTATCTTTTCCTTGGAATGGAAAGAATATCATAGTCCCGAGGGAAGGAATAATATCGTTGTACATAGAGAGCATTCCACAGCCTAACGTAAACTATGTCAAGGAGGACTTAAGAGTGTACTCCATCTTCACAGATGAGGATGACACTACCCTAGAACAAATTGATCTGGAAGATGGTATGTGGCACATGCACTTTGATGGCTCATGCTCCAACGAAGGTAATGGAGCTTGCATTATCTTATACTCACCTATAGGTAAAATTCACAACTTTTCCTATAGGTTATAATTTTCTTGCACGAAAAACGTCACTGAATTTGAAGCATTATTGCTAGGCATTGAAAATGCCTATAATTTAGGTTGTGGACACATTATAGTTTTTGGGGACTCTAAACTTGTTGTGAACCTTGTACGTAAAATATATTCTCCTAGAAACAAGTTTATGAAACGCTACACCGAAGCTGTTTGGATGCTTCTCTCAAACTTATTATCATTTAACATCACTCATGTTAAAAGGGAACTTAATTTAATCGTTGACAGGTTAGTTGTATGTGCAACCTCTCCACCTCGACAAATTCTGCCACAAAGACCTGATTGTACTTTTCAATCTTTATATCGTCCTCATATTCCTGAAAATGTAGAGTCATGGCAGGTCTTCCCTAGTGATGAAGGCATCTGTGCTTTCATACAAAATGAACCATATAATCCCAAGGAGATTATATCCATGGAAAACAACAAAATTTTGAAGGGCTTGACTCCTATAGAAAGTTCATTTTCATCGAGTGATGTAGGCAACAAAGAAACACATAAAGAAGAGGAGTAACAAGGAAAGTGGGTGAAACCATTTCCTTGAACATTGGAACACCCGATTCCCCAAATAATGTTAAGATAGGTGCCCAATGTACTGATGAAGAAAAGTCGAAATTCACTTAGTTGCTTCATGAATTTCAAGATGTTTTTGCTTGGACATATGAGGATCTTCCTGGTTTTGATCCTGCTCTTATACAACATGCCATTCCTATCAAGGAAGGTATAAAACCAGTTAGGAAAAAACAAAGACCCATTAACCCCACACTTGAAGCTATTATTAGGAAGGAGTTGGAAAAACTCTTGAAAGTTGGGATAATTTTTCCTGTTAAGTATTCTGAGTGGGTTTCCAATTTGGTTCCCGTTCAGAAAACATCTAGTTAGATCCGACTGTGCATTGATTTTTGTGCATTAAATAGAGCAAGTGTAAAATACCAATTTCCTTTCCCTAATATGGAAATGATTTTGCAGCAAGTTGTAGGGTCACAAATGATGTCCTTACTTGATGGTTTTTCTGGTTATAATCAGATCAAGGTAAAAAGGACTAATAAATACAAAACCACTTTCACTACATGTTGGGGCACATTTGATTATGAATGCATGCATTTTGGCTTATCTAATGCAGGTGCCACTTTCCAAAGAGCTATGCAAATAGATTTTGACGATCTGATAGGTGGGATTATTCAGGTTTGTCTTGATGACTTGATTGTATATTCGAAGAACTGATTGGATAATTTTGGTCATCTTAGAAAATTTCTCATGCAATGCAGAAAGTTTGACATTTCTTTAAATCCTTTTAAGTCTATATTTGGTGTTACCAAGGGAAATATCCTTAGACATATTGTTTCTAAGTCAGGAATAAGCATATATCCTTAAAGGATCGTTGTTATTCTGAACCTTCATGCCCCCACTTCCAAAAAGGAGGTTCAAGCCTTTATGGGCATTATCAACTTTGTCCGTAGATTTGTTCCTGATTTTGTTACAATGGTCAAACCAATTCACATTCTTCTCAAGAAAGATCGCTCCTTTTCTTGGACTGAATACGTCGAGAATGCTTTCATAAGGATTAAGAAGGTAATCAATTCAGCATTGGTTTTGGTGAAGTCGGACTTTGAGAAAGATTTTATTATATATACTAATGCCACAGAGGAAGCAGTTTTTGTTATTCTTGTATAATGTGATGACCAGAATAACGAAAAACTGGTAGCTTACATGATTCAAAGCTTATCAGATGATGAATTCAAGTATTCTTATATCGAAAAACATGCTTTCACTCTTGTTAAAGATGTGGAGAAATTTCATCACTTTATCCTAGGCAAGCACACACTGGTAAAAGTCCCTTTTCCTACTGTCAAGTTTTTGCTCTCACGAACTTATATTTCATGGAAGCTTGCACATTGGCTTGCTAAGATCCATGAGAATGATTTAACCATCATGACTTCAAAAAAAATTAAGGGATGAGACTTAGCCCTTCACTTGGCTCAACATGTTGATGCAAGTGAAGAAATTGACGAACAAGATAATCCTCTTTCAGCACTATTTTACATTGATAGTCAAACCCTTCCTATAGTTGAACATCCCTTGTATAAAAATCTGGTGTATTACTTGCAAAATCAGAAAAGTCCAGATAGTTTAGATACTCATCAAAGCAGAAGGCTTCGTCTTGAATCTTCCATATATGTTATTTTAGGAGACTTCTTGTTCAGAAGATATGTCAATGGTATATTACTTTGGTGTGTGAATAATAAGGAAGCACAAAAACTGTTACAAGAAACCCATGGATCTTCAGATTCTACTATTCACGTGGGTGGCCACTTTTCTGCTAACACTATTGCTTTTAAAATCATAAGAAAAGGTGATTATTGGCCTTCAATTTTTCGAGATTCTTATAACTTTTCAAGATCTTGTGACAAGTGCCAAAAATTTGTTGGGAAAGAATGTCTTTCTACCATGCCTCTACAACATGTCCTCTCTGATTTTCCTTTTTCAAAATGGGATCTAGACTTTATCGGTCTTATTAATCCCCCATCTTCAGTAAGGCAGGTTTTTATATTGACAGCCAGAGATTATTTCACTAAGTGGACTGAAGTTGTCCCACTTAAACATTCACAGGATGAACATGTTATTTCTATCCTTGAAACTAATATTTTCTCCAAATTTGGCATTCCTTTAGAAATTATTACAGACAACGGTCCTGCTTTCATTTCTGCTAAGCTGACTTGGTTTCTAGCTAAGCTAGAAGTCAACATTTGACCTCATCAGCTTATTACCCTCAAGGAAATGGGCAAGTTGATTCTATCAATAAAAATCTGGTTAGGATCATCAAGAGGCTCATTGAATATAAGTCATGTCAATGGCACACCCTCCTCACTTATTCCCTATGGGAAGATCGCACTACTACCAAAGTAAGCACAGGTTGCACTCCCTTCCAGCTTGTTTATGGTCAAGAAGATATTTTTCCTACAGAGCTGGAACTTTCTTCTCTATGGTTGATGCTGCAGATCGAAGAATTAAATTCTTCTAATGTCTCTCAAAGGATAAATGTATTGTTAGCTTTAGAGGAACAAAGGATGTTTGCCTTGGAGACCATAAAGAGAAGACAACAAACCGTAAAGAAATATTTCAATAAAAGTGCAAAAGTTGTCAGATTTAAAGTAAATGAGAAAGTCTTGCTTTGGGATTCAGCCCAAGATGATAGAGAAAGACATTTGAAGTTTCAGAAATTATGGCTGGGTCCTTTTAAAATCGCTTTTGTCCTGAGCGCAAATTCTTATCTTTTAAAGGACTTAGAAGAGCGATTATTTTCCTATAGTACCAATGGTTCCCACTTGAAACACTATGTGGAACTAGTTTGAAGGTTAAAGCGTTGCATGAAAGTCACTTTTGTATCATAGTTTTATGTTTCACTATTTTGATTTTTCTTTGTTGTTTTTCATTTTATGTGGTTTTTCTTTTATTTGATTTCCTTGTCTTTTCAGAAATAAACTTTGGATCAGTTTTGCCACAGCGATGTTATTTTTTAAGTATTGTTAATCAATAACAATCAAGTTACACATATGCCATGATGTCCCCCTTGTAGACATCACTAAAATTTATCTCTGCTTCCAGTACTGTTGTAGATAGATAATTAGATTTACATCCCTATTTTTTGCTTTCACTTTCTTCCTCTAGCCTAAGATTCAAAAGAGCACACCAGAAATTTTTCTTCTTTAAAAAATAAACACTTTCACTGTGACCAATCGAATGTTATGCATACAGGAATAAACCCCTCATACGTAACACTTTTCATGAGCTATTCCCAAATTCCCGGATCATTTTTCCCTTAAACTGCCTCACTCCCCATGTTGCATAATCATTCTTGTAAATAATTCTTTGATCTATGGTTCACCTAGTATCTCAAACCAGACATTCTGAGTTATTAATCTATTGGAAATAGATTTCCCTGTGGAGTTGCCAGTTTTTTTATGCTTAAAAGCGCAACGATGAATACTATGCTCGTAAATGATTGCCAATCTTTATTATTTAACTATATTAATAATAAACTAGTAGGTGGGACCCCCTTGTTATACTCATTGGAATATGGTGGATAAGTAGTGCTTACATTTTTCCTGTCTATGTGATGGTAGCAACATGGTTTTGTACAGTTTATTTTTCTTATGGTCGTGGTTTAAAATGTTATGGTACTATGTGTTGGTTGGATGATTAAAACATGGCACTAAGAGGCTTTGATGGTCTCTCATAAAATATGTTGCCTTGTGGATGAAAGAATTATAATTCAATTTCAGTTTTGATATTGTATTGTTCATGGCAAGAATTTGGGTGATCTCAACCCTTGATACTATGGTCATGCACATTGTATGAGTTTAATGTTGGATTGTGTTCCTAGGAAGTGGTCATTTGATGAAGTTTAATATTACCAAGGGGTGGCGCACTTTGCAAAAGTGATATGGCATCTTGGGTTTTTGGTTGATTAATGGTGTAGTGCTATGGTGAGTGGGCTTGGCCTGTACTAAGAATTCAATGAATTTGGAAGGGAGAAGCAACGTGCATTTAGTGCATGTCACTCAAACTCCCCTCGAGCCCATCACCCTAGTCATTCTTGCATTGTTTTGGCTATGGTAGTTGTTATTGCTCCACCTTGCTCGATCGTGAAGGAAGTATACAGTCTTGGTTTTCTCCTCACGCAGACTTTTCTAGGTATGGGTTTTCTTATTTTTCCATTCATGAGAGTTACTCTGGCCTTTGAATCAAATTTTGGCTCTAGTTGCTCGTGGTGTATGTGATTCTCAAGCTATTATAACATTTTGAACTATGTTTTTGGGGTTGCGTCCTTGGTTTCTTATGATGGTTGTTCTAGATTGTTGCCATTTAAAAAAGAAAATGGTCGTGATCTTCTTACTGTGTGTAATCCTTTTCATGGTTGTTGAATAAAAATTGCAACGGAGCCTCCTTGATCATGGCTTGGTTTTTGGGTTTGGCCTCTATGTGGAAGTTGGTTATCATAGTATGCTTAAACTTTGTGTGTTGCAAATGCCCCACCTATATCTGGACATTACTGGTCTCTGTGATTAAATAAGGCCATGCCATGTTCGGCTCTGTGGTTTTTTATGATGGAAGTTGGAACATTTTGTGCCTTGTCTTGGCAAAACCCTGAGTTGTTGGCTTGCTTGCTATAACCCTACCTCATCGTTGCCCGATAAACATTACACAGTATGAAAACATGCCACCCAGAGGTTGATGAAAGCATTATTCAAGTTTTTGGTTAGGCACGATTTTATACTTGGTCACTCTTTATGCAGTGTTGTTAAAGGGATTGGCTCCATTTGTTTTATGTTGGAAGTTGGAGTCTGTTGTTTTGAAACCCTTACATTTGAGAGCAATATTGCATGTTATTTTTCTGTGGTAAATTTTGATGGGGCACCTACAGAATGAGTTGTCTATGCCATTCAAATACTAAACTCTTTGGTCGAACCGCCTTTTATTGCCTTCCACTTGATGTCTTAAACCCTAAATATTACTTTGAAATCGTATTTACTCCAGTTGAAGTTGATGGGAGCATTGTGCATGCTCGGTTACTTGGGAACGATTTTGTTGGGTCCTTTGTTTGGTAATTCTGGAAGATATATGTACCCACTTATTTTTTTAAGTTGGTGATCAAAGTATTGAATGTTATTTTTTGTTCAATCATTGTGTTCATTGTATAAAAGTGACACATGTGTGCGAAATTTTTGAGGCCCAAATAAGAGTTATAATGTCCAAATTAATTGTGTCGAACAGTTGTTAAATAAATGATGGATATGAGTTGATTTTCAACATTGTACGTGCTCCTGTTGGTTTTAAAGGATAGGTATTGAAGTTTATGTTATGGTCGTGGCTCAAAGGATTTTGTGGTTTCTTATGGCGATTGCAATGTTGTTCATTATGTATTTCATATAATGTTAATGTGGATACAAATGGATATTGTGATTAAATAATTATGGGCATATACATTATTGTGTTAAATAATTTGGAAACCAGCAAGCAAATTTGTCAAAGAAAATACCAGTTCGAATTATTGTTTTGAAAAAGGAACATTGTTAAACTTTGAAGGTTTGGACAGAGATATGTTTTGATTGCATGTTTTGATTTATTTTCAATTGAAAAATATCCATATTTATTCCCTATCATTCTATCATTTTCTGCTAATTGCATTCCCCTCGTAATCTTGATTTCACTTATTGCATCCTTGTTCTGTGAAATAAATTTAAAAGGAAAAGTCAGTGTAAGAGTGACAAAGGGATAACATAGCAAGGGTTGGAAACTGATATTTTGATATTTTATTACACAGTTAAATTGTTTGATTAATTGTTGAAATGTATTTGTATTTTGATCCCCTGTCAGTCTATCATTTTCTGCTAATTACACTCCCTCCATATTTCCTATGAACTCGATCACCCCTTGTTCACTTGGCAATTAATAAATGGTTTGTTATGGATGGATTTCCCTGTATCTCGTGTCAATTTTTGATCCAATTTTTTATTCATGTAATCAGAGTGTCATGTATTGTTTATTAAGAGCTTCATTACTGACAAACTTCTACTACAGGATGAGCTTTTTCAGTAGGGGCAACAATGGCAGAAATAACAGAGGCAGGGGAAATTGGAACCGAGGCCATAGGAGGCCTAGATTTTCTATCCATTTTGACGTTGATCCTGAAGAATTGAACCAATTGTTCCAAGTTGGGTTCTTTAATTGGATTGTTCATGGAATAATGCACCCTCGACCAAAAAAAAAACCTTTCCAGTCTCCTCATAACATCCCTGGAATTTTTCGTTCCTCTACATGTGTCCTTGCATCATGAAGTCCCCGCAAATGGCAGATGGCAAGAGATCATCAACCCACCTGTCTCTCACCATCATGGTTGGCCCACTATGTCATTTCCTTTGCCACCACCTGTCAATCCCAATGTTCAGATTTGCCGTGTTGTTTCATCAGTTCAATCTTCACATGCTAGTAAGAGACTAAAAATAGATATTCCCCTAACCTGTGCAAGATAAAGGAAAAGCAATTTCCTCCCCTTCTTCTCCCTTCGATGATTCCTCAAAATATGTGTATTCCCGCATGCATTTGAAGGATGATTGTTTTCATGTGATCAAAAAGATACAACCCCAAGGGTCTAACCGGTCTAACCAACCACAGGATACTTCCAAGAAGTCAAAGGGAAACAACAACGCAAAAAGGAAAATTGCCTCACAAAGTGGCAAATATAGTTTTTAGATTATGTTTTTATGAGTTCAGTTGATGAAGACAATGCTTAGTGGTTTTTAGTATTTTTGGACAACAAGCTTTGTTTTGGTATTTTGTGGATAATGTGGATGATGTGGATATTTATATATTTTTTTGGATATGATATAAATTATTTCTAATATTTGAATATCCAGTTTGAGAGATATTTAAGGGAGTTGCAAGGGTGGCATATGGTTGAAATGATTATCCTTTTTGTGTTATATTTTATGATTTGAAAGGAAGAAATGACGGGAGTCACAAGGGGTCCCACCTACCTAGTTATTATTAATTAAAGACCCTTTATATTATTATTATTTATTTCTCCTAAACTAATTAGTTAAGTTAAATCAACTTAACTAAAGAAAGTAGTTAAACTACTTCAACTTATTTGGAAAGAATAAAAGTTGAATGAGAAGGATAGATAAGTGGAGAATAGAAGGAGAAAGAAAGACCAAGGTTTGTTCTTTGGTTGCATGAGATAGTTTCATTTTTCATTCATTTCTGAGTTTATTCAAATCCTAATTCTCTTTTTAATAGCAGGGTCTTATTGTAGACAGCAAGGTTCAAGATTGAACCAAAATTTTCAGACGCTTGTTTTAGAGTTGTTTATCCATCCTTGATAGTATGTGTATTCTTGTCTATTTGTGAATTAAGTTTCATGGCTGATAAAGGATATCTTGCAAAGTCAAAACAACAGCAGTTTGTAGCAAGTTGATCCAGATTATAAATTTCAATTTTACTTGATTGTCATAGTCTTTTTGTATGGTGTTCATCGGGGATCTCTAAATTAGACTTTGGTCCATGCCCTCGCAAGGGTTTTGTAAAGAGAAAACACTTTTGATATCTCTGAATGAAATAAAATCATACTATTATTATGTCTCATATATGTGTATTTATGACTTGGTTACTTTTTGCTTTTTGATCTCCATGTTTCCTTTATCGTAAAATCTGTGTATATTACACAAACTTATATAAATTTTATTTTTTATTGCAACATTATTTTCATTAATAAATCAGCCTCGATCCTAGTAATTAATACTTGTGGATTGGGAGAATATTTTGAGGCTATAAAACCTCCGATGACATTTCGGACTATCTTGTTCTAGCCGGGAAAGATCAGAAAATGATTGAGTACTTGGTAATTCATACCTTTTCCTCAACAAAGAGGTGTTCAAGGGATTCACAGAGTCTGACTCAGAGATGCATGTGGAATTTGTTATGGGGACCAAGTATGCAATGAAGGGATTTGGAACAATGCCATTTTAGATAGAGTCAGGAGGCACATTGAGAGTGCACAATGTGTTATGGGTGCCATAAATCAAGAGGAGTGTGATCTCAGTCTCAGTGATTCAGAAGAAGGGATTTGATGTAGCATTCCACGATGGAAAGGCACTTGTCATTCCCAGAGGATCTAGCTCAAAAAAAACAATTGTCTTTGGAGACAAAGAGAGAAACTTATATAGCCTAAAAGGCCAGCCTATGACAGTAATTTCCAGCAGCATAGTGACAAAGAACAGGGACAAGGTAGCTCTAAACGTTGAGAAACTCAGCGGGATTCAGCCTTCATGTTCATGTGGGAAGAATCATCCTTCCAATTCAGTCAAGAAGGATTCATGGTACGATATGGCCATGCAGGATGCTTAGAAGCAAGAGACTTCTAGGAGCATGTTCAGCAATAGTGAGTCTTTTGAGACATGTCAAACCATCATGGTAGGGATATCTTATGTGTCAGAGGGAGCAGTCAATTAGGTGTATTGGAGAGTAGGCATGGTAGTGGATTTGGTAGCGAAGATAGGGCCAACTCCATGTGGTATAAGTACCTTCCTTGCTAAGAGGGAGTGATGATGTTTTTGGTAGCATTGGATAGGTACTTCCACATTGGCATGTGTTTTTCATGTGGAAGTTGTCGAAAATATTATAGCCTTGAGTTTACTTTAGTTAAAATGAGTTAATTAAAGTAAAATTGTTTAGAAAATTTAGTTATTTAAAGGACATGCATAGCATGAAACATGTAATCTAAATCTTAAGTGAGTGTGAGAAGCAATCTCAACCGTAGATCACTTTGGACATTAGAAATAGATTTTAACTCATGATTATAAAAGCAAGGCTAGGAGAAGGAGGATGACATGAGTGTGTGATACACTTGTGAGAGACGTGTGTTGAGGGAGTCGACACAGTCAATACTTTGAGAGGAATTCACTTTGGTGAGAGACCAAGTTTGAGGATAGAAAAGAAGTACTTTTGCTAGTGTGAGGAGTGTAGAAGCAAATAAGGACTTTTTCTTACACTAGAGTGAGGATATATCACTGGTTGGGTAAAGAGATTTCATCAAAGTATTGATGAGAGGGTTGGATCACAAAGGATCGGGATTCAAGATCTTGACAAGTGGAGAAGGACTTTCATCTAGAGGTCATACAGGTCAAGAAGGAGAGAGAGAAGATGCATCCACATGTGGGTTTCAAAGGATAGATACCAGAGGAAATCAGAGCATCGTACAAAAGTGGTTGTATGGGATTTTCATACATATATGTGGGTCATAGTTTAGACAGTCATGGATATCCATGAGTCATGGAAGGGAAAGTCATGGATTTTCGCAGGTCACAGAAGGGCAAGTCATAGATTTCTCGAGAAACGTGTTAGAACAGGTCGTGCAGCAGCATAGGTGTTTATAGGTTTGTCTACAGTGTATAATTCTCTCAGTGGGCCATTTTCCTTGTTACTGAAGCCCTAATTTGACCTGAATAAAAACATCATCGGATCGATTTTCCCTCTAGGCTTTTTCCAGGGGTTTACTCAAAAATCTTGGTGTTCTTTTGTGCTTTATTTGGTTTCCTTGCTTATGCTTCTGTTGCCTGTTTAGTTGATTACTCAGTTATGATTTTAGTAGATAAAGTAATTTTATTTTGAGCTAACTGTCAGGTGGTGAGTAGAGTGGTAAAAGATCAACATTGTGTTAGTGCATACCAAGGGTTCAATCCACTCAGTAATAATTTCAACAAGGTTGTCCTCATATTTTGGTGAATTTGTATTGGTTGGGAGGGTTTGTTTTGCCCTCATAATTTATGAACTTGAAAATATTTCAGAATAGAAAATTTGTGTCTCGTGTGTATTGATGATTCATATATGATCTTGTTGTTTCCGCTGCATATATTTTCAGTCAATAATTTTCAGTGCAAAATTGTTCAATGATAAGAGCTAGTAATTTTTGCTAGTTCACTAGGAAGTAATTTTCGGATCTGAAAATTAGTCACATAAGATTGTATGTGAAAAATTGAAAAATCATTTGAGCAAAAGAAGGGGGTTGTCAAGCCCATGTGCATTTGAAGAAGCGGATTGTGAGGTCCATGTGCTTTGGAAAAAGTGAGTTTTCAAGCCTGTGAGCATTCTCTCTGGGTGAGAGAACTGTTTCGAATGTTTTTCCTTGTGCACTGGGAAATAGCAACAGATCTCTAAGAATTTTTATCCAGCCTGTTGTTAAAGCCCCAGAAGGGTAGTGGGACAGCCAAAGGACTATTGAACAAAGAAAGGGTACACTTCCTGGGGTCGGACAGGTTGTGGGAAATGAGAGGTTGTAGGCTAGTTGCAAAAATTGGCATCTTGACCTGAGATTTATTGTGTTGATTAGACCTTAGTCTAGTTTAGGAATCCTTCTCTAGTGGAGTCTCTAGCCTCAGCTCAGGAGTGACCCACTATTGAGAATTTATGAGCAGTGCGGTCTATGGCAAGGAGGAACGTCTAAGGTCTACACGGAGTCGGTGAATCATTAACGAGATAAGTGTTATTTTATCTGTGTCTTTCATGTTAGTTACTATGGAATTCTTATATAAATTATGTATCTTTTATCATACTTGTTCATTCATGAATTGTATGTTGTTTGCACTGCATGGTTGTTGCATATGTAGAGCATGTTATTAATCAAATGGTACAAGAGACGAACATTTGTGTGACATGCCCAGCTTGGGGTTGGGGATGTTGCATTGTGGTATAAGAGCTAATCTCAAGTTCTCTTGTAATGGGGAGTGTTACAAATAAATTCAAAGAAATTTGAAAATTCAATTGTGGAAGAAATCGGTTTTTGCTTAGCATAACCCAACTTGGGTGGTTGGGGATGTTACAAAGTGGTATCAGAGCTCCATTTTTTACATTGATCCTGCATGGGTGGCATAACATAGTGATGAAGATGAAAAATTGTAGAAATTTAAATTCCAAAGAGTGTCTGCAATTTGTTTGACAAATGTCCCTCGGAAGACTTTCAGAAATTATCCATAATTATGAATAAAATTGATGCCAGGAACGTTGATTGGTCGCACATGTAAGCAATTGGTTGTTACATAGGTTGATTGGGAATTTTTTAGGACTGTAATTGATTGAATTTTATACCTGTTGAGTGCCCATGGAAAAAAAATTGGGCAAAATTGGACAAAAATTGGGCAAAAACCCAATTTATATAGTTAAATTCATGGAGAAATCGATGTTAAGGAATCAAATTTTGGGTGCATAGGTAAAATTGGAAATAATAGGGGTGGAATTGGTTGTATTAAGATTAGTTTCAGAACCTCAATTGCAGCCATGGAAAAATTATGTATTTGGGAATTTTTGAAAAAATTTAGAATTTTGGCAAAATTGGAAAAATTGAGTATTTTTTCGTTTAGTGACCTCAGCGTGACGTGGGAACCATGTGTCAGCTAAAGTGGAAAATGGGTGCGTTCTCTTCCATAGTGGAAGGTGCACAATGACAACAAGTGGCAGGTGGTATGTGATGTGGAGCTATTGTTGTGGGTGCTTCCCTGTCCTGTAGAACCTTCACTCTAGATCCACAGTAAGAGTTCAAAAATTGACTAAGTAAAAGAATGGATTGGTCGGACGAAGAGGATTGGGAGTATGTGAAGAAATAAGGAAATTAACATGAACTCAGGGTGAGAAATCAAATAAAAATTAAGTATGTATCAATAATGAATCGGTCAGATGGAGATGTCTCGCGCGGTGCGGTGAGATCTCAAAAATTGCCTAAGTATAAAGACATCGTGGAGAGCGATGAGATCTCAAGAATTGGTTAAGTGTCAAGATATCATGGGTTTGAAAGGTATGGTGGTGAGGAAGTGTAACATCCCATGAAGCGCGATATATTTCAATAAATTAACAAAGTATGAGGAATCGATCGAATGGAAGGTTAAAGGAAGCAAACAATACGATCGGGAAAGAGATCCAACCTATGGTGAGAGGAATTTTTTAGAAAAATGGGTGCAAAATGGTGGTAGAAAGTAACGATGCATTTTGTAGGTTGTGGAAAAGTAAAAAGAATAGAAAATGGGTTATGAACCTATGACAAATTTAAGAAATTTTCTAAGTATGAGAAATAAGTCGAATGAACGGGGGTCGCGGAGATCGACAAGTGAATAAGAAAACTCCTTAGACCCACAATGAAATGTTTTGACAGCTGAGATTGAAGCAGAGTCCAGATCAGACGATTGTTGAGTATCAAGATTGTATTGAGCATTTCAATGGCCAGCGTAACAGAACAATGGTCAATTATGAATCTGAACGACTGATTGGAGGGTCGATGAGAAAAGAACTTATGTTGCATATGCTAATGGATACCCTTTCATCGATGATATTCCTTTCCTTTCCTTATCATCAATAAATTTCTGCTCAAGAATCGGAATTGAGAAAGAGAATAGTTTTCGGAAAAGTGCTAGACAAATGATTCCATGTATTCTCCCAGAATGTAAATGGGACATTAAAATTCACAAGAAATAAGAAATAATATTTCTAGTGCATTTAAAGGGAAGAAAATGATGGATTTGTTAAATTTTGTGGTCTAAAAAATCCTATTGCATGCGCATTTTCAAGAACTAAGGGCACAGATAGAACCAATCAGAATTCAATAGAGAGATCATAGACCACAGGTATGGAAGATGCACAGAGAACTTACAACTTTGGAGATGAAGTCAGAGGGTTTGGTGTGTGCATGGGTAATGTAGTGAAAGAATCCAATGGGCATGGAGAAGGAAATAAAGTGAGCATGAATTTTGTGCAAATGATTAAGAGTCTGCAAAGAGATGTGAAAAGCTATAAGGGTGATAATGAGAGACTTATTAAGGCTAAAGAGCAACAATATGGCTTCAATATCAAGTTGTTGCAAATCTTGGACGGAATAAAAAAGAAAATGGATAAGGAGACAAAATCAAGCAAGTCTGGGAGTCATAGATCTCTTACTGGAAGGAAATGATCTAGAAGTGTGAGTAGACATCATCATCACTCACCAAGTCACTCAACTAGAGGGGCATACAACAATCCAAGTATATCTTCTATCATAATGCATAAGAGGAGGTATGGGGTGGATGAAGTACAAGGAGAGTTGAACAAGATTAAACCTCCTACCTTTGATGGTTATCACAAGAAATATGAAGATGCAGGGACTTGGTTGTTGGAGATGAGGAGATACTTTCAGTTGCACAATTATTTCTCACGGGCAAAAGGAAGAATTTTTATTTACCAACTAAAGGGTAAAGAATCAATGTGGTGAGACTAGTTTGCGCAAGTTCAACACATTGATGAGAAGAAGATCACTTGGAAGAATTTTAAGAAGTGTTTTCAAAAGAAATACTTGACCAAGTGTTATTATGATAGGAAGATGAAGGAGTTCTTTAAACTCAAGCTTGGGAGTATGACCATGGAAGAGTATGAAAGGATATTTATAGAACTGTTGAAGTATGGTGTCTTCATCAAAGATGAACAGGTCAAGATTCAAATATTTTTGAATGGGCTCCCATCAACATTCAGTGACAAGATACAGTATGATGATCCCAAGACATTGGATGAATCCAAAAGGAGAGCCAAGTTCCTCTATGATCAGCATAGAGGAAGACCAACTTTCCAAAAGTCTTGGGAAGACAAGAAGAAAAGTAAGATGGAACAAAGGAAGAAGGAGAACAAGCCACCATTCTTTAGAAATAGTTCTCAAGGGAAGTCATCTCAAAATGAGCCTAGAATATCAGAAACATTAGGGAAAATACCAAGGCAACATCCTATTAAATGTTTGGGTTGTGAGGGAGATCATATATATAGAAATTTCCCTCATAGAGGTGAAAAAGTGAGGATCGTTCACAATGTCATGGGCAGAAGCATGCCAAGAATATATGCATCCCTGGACAACAAGCAATATGAATTTCAATCTCATATGATTGAACTAGAAGATAAGATAAATGATCAAATTGTTGTTATTTTAATTGATTCGGGAGCTAGTCATAGTTATATAAATCCTAAGTTGGTGGAAAGATTTCATTTGCCAAGAAGTAAACTTAGGAGATATTGGTTGGTTCAACTAGCTATAGGATCTAAAAGAATAATTAATGAGTTGGTTAAGGAATGTCCAATGGACATGAACGAACTAAGCACAAGGGAATGTTTGAATATCATACATTTGCATTCATATGATTGCCTAATTGGTATGGATTGGTTGGAAAATCATCTAATTGGTATGGATTGGTTGGAAAATCATCATGTTGTCCTAGATTGTTATAACAAGGCATTTACTTGCTTGGATGAGAAAGGGAACTTAAGAATAGTTCAAGATATTCCAAGGGCAATAACCATTGCAGAAATTTTAGCATTGCGGCTAAAGAAAATTTTTAGGAAAGGTTGCCAAATATTTGCAGTGCATATGGAAGAAGCAGCTAAGGATAAAGTGCCAAATATTGAAGACTATGCAATCCTAAAAGAATTTGAGGATGTATTTAAAGAGATATTGAGGTTGCCACTGAAGAGAGATATTTATTTCTCTATTAATTTGATGTTTGGAGCAGCCTCTGTATCCAAGACTCCTTATAGGATGAGCACACCAGAGCT
>SNQJ01S0011874.1:0-19535 GCA_010110895.2 Picea sitchensis | reverse complement strand
TGACATTCTATACTCTTGCATGCATCCTTTTATGATTGTTAAACACTAAATATGCAACATGCACATGTAATAACCCACATGCACCTGCAATAACCAACATGCAACCACAATAACCGAAGAACATCTCACATACACGGCTAAAAATCATCCAGAAACCCCCAGTGTATCAGATCTGCACACCAGAGCATTAGAACAATAGTGAATATCTTGATCAGTCGGATCAAGGATATTTCAGATGCATAATGTGCCTTATGTTGGGCACCTACGGTACCAAAAAACAATTGCAGTTGTCAAGGGCCAATATTTCTGGCCAAGTATGAAAAAAGAGGTGGTTGAATATATTGCTAGATGGTTATAATGCCAAAAGTCAAGGCTAAGCATAGATATCCAACTAGTTTTCTACAGCCATTTCCCATTCTTGAATGGAAATGGGAAGTGATGAGAATTTATATCATCACCAAGCTACCCAAAACAACGAAGTAGCACAATTCCATCATGGTGGTGGTGGATAAGCTCACTAAAGTTGTTCATTTTATTCCAGTGAAGCTCACTCACAAGGAAACTAACATTGTAGATATTTATGTGAAGGAGATTTCCAGGCTTCATGGAGTGTCGAAAGCAATTGTTTCTGACAGAGACCCCAAATTTACATCAAATTTTTTTAAGGGGTTATTCAAAGGATTTGGGATAAATATGAACCTTAGCACAACATATCATCTAGAGCCAGATGGGGAAACAAAGAGGGTCAATCAAGTGATTGAGGATATGTTAAGGATGTATGTGATGGTTAAACCATCAAAATGGGAAGATTACTTACACTTAGTTGAGTTTGCTTATAATAATGGGTATCAAGCATCTTTGAAGATGAGCCCATTTGAAGCATTATATGGCATAAAGTGCAATACGTCAGTGAGTTGGGACAACCCAATAGATAGAGAAGTTTTTGGGCCAAAATTGCTCAAGGAAATGGAAGAACAAATGGTGAAGATAAAACATAATTTAAAGGATGCTCAAGACAAGCAGAAAAATTATGCAAACAAGGGTAGAACTCATAGAGAATTCAAAGTGGGTGACCATGTGTTCTTAAAAGTGAAGGCAAAAATAAGTTCCCTAAAGTTGGAAAAATGCTCAAATCTTGTAGCAAGATATTTTAGACCCTTTGAAATCCTCCAGAGGATTGGTCTAGTTGCATACATGCTTGCACTACCTGCATCCATATGCATTCATAATGTATTCCATGTGTATTTTCTTAAAAAGTATGTACCTGATGCTAATCATGTAATTCGTTGGAATGTCATTCAAGTGGAGCAAGAAGGAAACTGCTAAGTTCAACTGGTGTGCATATTGGATCGGAATGTCAAGTTCCTCAAGAATAGAGCAATAGGACTAGTAAAGGTCCAGTGGACCTGTTACGGTCCCGAGGATGCAACCTGGGAGCATGAAGATTCCATCTGGGAAGAGTACTGCATCTTTTTGGAGAGTACCCACGAAAGAAGCGGGTTGTCAGGCCCGTGTGCGTTTGAAGAAGAGGATTTTCAGTTGTGTGTGCTTTGGAAGAAGTGGTTTTTCATGTTCGTGATCATTCTCTCTGGGTGAGAGAATCGATAGGAATTGTTTTCCTTGTGCACTGGGAAATAGCTACATAGCTCTGAGAATTTATTTACGACCTGTTGTTGAATCCCTAGAAGGGAAGTGGGACAATCGAAGGACTTTTGAGAAGAAAATGGGTACACTTCTTGGGGTGGGATGGGCTATGGGAAATGAGAGGTTGTAGTCTAGTTGTAGAAGTTGGCACCTTACCCTGATATTTATTGTGTCGATTAGACCTTAGTATGGTTTAGGAAGCCTTCCCTAGTGGAGTTTCTAGCCTCAGCTCGGGGGTGACCCATACTGAGAATTTATGAGCAGTGTGGTCTATGGATAGGAGGAATGTTTGAGGTATGCACGTAGTCAGTGAATTATTAACAAGATAAGTGTTATTTTATATGTGTCTTTCATGTTATTTTTGTGGAATGCTTATGTAAATTTTGTAGGTTTTATTATACATGTTCATGCATGAATTGTATGTTGTTTGCATTGCATGATTGTTGCATATGTAGAGCATGTTATTAATTAAATGGTAGCAGAGATGAACATTTGCGTGGCATGTCCATATTGGTTTTGGGGATTTTTCATTGTGGTATTAGAGATAAATCTCAAGTTCATCGGTAATGGGGAACGTTACAAAGAAATTCAAAGAAATTTGAAAATTCAATTGTGGTAGAAGTCAGAATTTGCGTAGTGGGAACAAGCCTAGGTGGTTTAAGACATTACACGTACAACCTTATGGAAATAGATATCAACTCTAAAGGAACATCTAGCTCTTCTAATATATTCCTTACTTTCCAAATAGCAAGGATAACGAGTTGTAATCTACCCCTATTGACGGTCTAATCATCTAAAAATGTCAAGGACATGAATGGTTTGCATGTTGGCTCTAGTCATTCTAGTGATTGTATCAAAAACTTTTGTCTTCTTATGTATGCATGCATACTTTATGCATCTTCCCTCTCCTCTAAGTGTATCAACATCGAGTCGTCTCTTCCCTTATTTCTTTTTTTGCATTAACCTTCCAATATTTTCTCACTTTAATAAATCAAACCATGTCTAAATTTTAGATATTGCAACAAAATACTTTCACTTGACTTTTATTTTTTCTATTCAATGACCAAACTTTGATTATCCTATATATACAACTTCTAACACAGCCCTTTATTTCATATCACTTTATTTATCATAAGGATTTAGGACCCCTAACATATTATTGAGTGTTACTTATTCTAACATTTGATACCTAGCATGGTCATTTCTGACAAAATATTGCCTATTGTATGGGTCAACATGTGTACCTTAATTTTGTGTCAAATGAATTCTCTAATAACATTTGTTTGTGTGCCTTTTAATGGAACAAAACCAAGCAATACATATCTTTTGTGAGTCATGTAACATGCACAAATATCTCATCATTGTCAGTTTCATCGATCATATTTTGTCAATGAAAAATCAACAACATCATTTGACAATAACATAACTTGTTGTCTCTCATCGGTGAGTTTGTCTCCATTCCACACCAAAAAAAATTCTATTTTTCTACAATGTAAACCTTGAAAACTTTAAAATATTTTAACTTCTTTTCTCTAGCATACTCACGTCTACAATATTTTCCATATGATACCTCTCATTGCTCGTGAAATGTATGTCAATAACAACTTATGATTGCATGGGCCTCGTTACCTTACACCTGTTATTATTTTCCATGCCAAATTATCATATTTGTTCATATTCCCAACATGATTCACCTTCAATCTATCAACAAAGCATGAATCTCTTTCCCAAAACTTGTGTTCATGAGTTCACATTGCTAAATTTGTTGATCATGTTTATAAATCACAAACTCTTAGAGTCTCTCCCTGACTTTAGCACAATATGTTGCCTAATAATCAACTCTCCACCATTTTACCTACATAAATCTTGAGAACCTTTATTGTTGTAAAATTGTTGACCCTTGATGATTTTTTGGTCAAACTCGAAAGGCAACTACCATTCAATTAATTTCACTTTTTCATGTCGACAAAGCAACTCATGAAACCATTATCACCAATTTCGCTCATCACTACCTCGTGTGTACTTGATCTGGATTTATGAGTGGAACGAAATGAAACCACAAATTTATAATATTAACACAGATACATAGTGAACAATAAAAGAGATACAGTAAAACTTGACTTCTACTAAATAAGAAATATGTTGAAAATTGTAAAATGTGGACTGAAAAACAAGCTTGTTAAAATGGTGGAAACTTATCTGTGAGAAGAGATGTGATGGCTACGCTCATTTGCAAGAAAATGAGTACAATGAGGCTCAGAAGGAATTTTTACAATAAACATGAATTTTGAAACCCTAGACATCCAAAAACCTAACCCTAGGATATGAAGCACCAAAAGTCATGTGGGCCCTGTTGGGGTAAGTTAGTACATCAACTTCCCGGGATCGTAACTTTTGCATACGGTTTTTGTTTAGGGTGCACGATAGCTCGTTGGAAAGGTATTGACGAGGAGATTCATTTAGGGAGATCAATAAAATCATTTTCTATTCATTGAAGTGACTGATCGTGAAAAAATGTCTTTTATGCCCTCAAAATGGCCCCGGAAGTTTGGGACCCGAAAAACTACTAAAAATAGTAAGTTGCCAAAAAATTATTTTGAGCCAGTTGGAAAAGGTGGGTGCCCACCAAGATCCTCCTGGATCAATCCTCCCCCCTTAGGAACCAATTGTCTCCATTTCATTGAGCACCCCAACAGATGAGGAAATGTTTGTTGAAATTGGCCTCGGGTGAGCCACTTGCCTTGGCGCAGGAGCTGCCCTGCTTTGACAACCCGATAAAGTTGAATCCTATGTTGGTGAGTGCCCTTGACCTATGTGTCCAATATATAATCAGTGGATGCATGTTCCATGCAGTCAGGGTTGAGCTCTCTCGTTTTCAATTGTTTTTTTATCTTTGAGGTGTACAATAATGGTGGAAAATAAGGTCGAAGGAGGTCCACAATGAACATTGGGTGCAAGCCAAGGAAGGGAGGAAGGTTGAGCTCAAAATTATTGTAACCCACAACCTTGGTGATGGTGTAAGGTCCATAATGGAGTGGACGAAGCTTCCATTAAGGCTCTGTAAGGCGTTTTTTCTACAAGTGCAACCAAACTTTGTCTCCCACCTAAAACTGGTGTGGCACCCAGTGTTGATCATGGGGTTGTTTGTACTTGGCATTGGACTTCTGTAAAATATATTGACCCTGTTGGTGGATGTGTTGGATTCGCTCAATGAACCGTGTGTATTTTTCAGCTTCAGTTGGAGCATGCGACGAGTCTGCCTGGGTGGTCGCAAGGGGTAATGCAAGATCCATGGCACCCAATGGTTGAAATCCTAACCCCACCTAAAATGGGTTGTGTCTGGTTGAGATATGTATGGCTCTGTTGTAGCTATGTTGAACATAGGGAAGAATCTCATCCAAGGTGTGTGGTTGTTTGTAATTGTACATGCATAGGATGTGCACGATCATCTGGTTGACAACCTCGATTTGGCCATCCGTCTGGGGGTGGAAGGTAGTGGACTTGGTCAGCTTGGTGTCCAACAGTGACTAGAGGCTCGACCAGAATGTGTTGAGGAACCGAATGTCCCAATATGATATAATGTTTTGTTGGATCCCAAAGTGTATCCACACTCGTTCAAAGAATATCTTGGCGGTCACCTCCCCTGTGATTCTCTTCTTGCAGGCAGTGAGAATCGCCATCTTGGAAAATCAATCAACAACCACAAAAACACAGTCATTTCCCCACTTTGTGGATGGAAGGAATGACATGTAGTCCATTGAGATGGATTCTCGAGTCCTGTTAGGAGTAGGCAGAGGAGTGCACATGCCTTGTTTTTTAGTGGTTGGTTTGGCAATAGCTCAGGTAGTGTTGGACCGGATATACTTGTTGACATCCTATCGAAGTTTTGGCTAGTAGAAATTTCGTTATAGCACTGCCATTGTCTTTTCCACGCCGAAGTGTCCTGCCACCCGACTATAGTGGGATTCCCAAATCAGCTTCGCTCGCTCACTTTATGGAATGCAGAGATGGACCAGATGGCACAAAATCCCATCCTGAAAATGGAAATTAGTGACAATTGTGATTGCACCCAATATCTGGTAGGTGTTGGTAAAGTCGGGATCTATCTCATAGAGTTGGGGCCATCCGCAGGTCTCGTGGCCACAAGATTCTTGCATTGTAGTGAGTGTCACCATTGGAGGTTGAATAAGGAAATCAATGACTCGGTTGGTACTCCCTATTTTATACTTGATCTTTAGGTGGAACTGCTGCAAATATGTGGACCACTTCTGATGGCAGTCATTCTGCAATTTTCCTTGTGTTTGCATGAACTGCAATGGCTTATGATCAATGTGGATGGTTGTCTCTTTCCCGAGAATGTAATGCCTCCATTGGCAGCAGGCTTGCACAATTAACTACATTTCTTTGTCATAAGTAGAGTACTTACAGACGACATTTGATAGTGTCTCACTATGATAGGCCCTGGTGTGGTCATGTTGAGTGAGGACTGCTCCCACAACATAGTCTGAATCATATGTCTTGATCTCAAAGGGTTGTCATAGGTCAGGTAATGAAATCACCAAGGATGAGCACAAGCACTACTTTAGATCATTGAACGCTTTCTATTGGGACAGGCCCCACAAAAATTTTACCTTACCACCACCTCTCGTTATTTGGTTGAGGGCCCATGCAATATGGGAGAATGCAAACACGAACCTGTGATAGAAATTGGCAAGGCCTAAGAAGCTCTGAAGCTCAGAGAGCGTGGTTGGGGTTGGTCAATGACGGATGACTTGGATCTTGGCTGGATCAACATGCACACCATGTGCATCAAAAATCTATCCTAGGTACTCGACCTTGTCCATGCCGAAGGATCATTTTTCCAAGTTGGCATATAACTTGTGCTGCTGCAAAGTGTGCAGAACTTGTTGAATATGCTACAAGTGTTATGCCCAAGTCTTGATGTAGATGAGGATTTCATCCAAATACACCCCCACAAAATAATTAGTGAAAGGCCACAAGATATCGTCCATCATCCTCATGAAATTTGTTGGGGCATTTGTCAAAACAAAGTGCATGACTAGCCATTCAAAAATACTTTCTTTTGACTTGAAGGCAGTTTTCCATACATCTGTCTACTCTATGGGACCTGATGGTAGCTAGACTTCATATCAATATTATTGAATTATTTTTCCCCCTTGAGTTGATTAAAGAGATCATTGATTCGGGGAATCAGGTACCATTTTCCGACTGTGATTTTATTTAGGGCCCGGTAATCAATGCAGAGTCGCTAGATCTCATATTTCTTCTCCATTAGTATGATTGGGCTTCCACAAGGTGATGAGATGGGTCGGATGTGCCCCTTGTGGAGTAGTTATTGGATCTGATGCTTGATCTTCTCATTTTCTAGCAAAGAGTAGAGACAGACTGGCCCATTGGGTAGTGGTGCATCGGGGGTTAGTTCGATGGGATCCTTGACCTGACAGTGTAGAGGTACCCCAATAGGTGATGAGAATATGTCTTTGTATTCTTCCATGACCTTATCCACCTGCTTCTATTGCATGGAGAGGTCGATTGTTGAGGCCATGGATGTGGTTGCAACCTTTCACTCACTCTGAGAGCGAATCATGAAGAAGACAAACTTCTCGGTCTAATAAATGACCTTCATGCATTGATTGGCAGAGATCAAGGAAATATCACTAGGTAGGACTACCTCGGGTATCTTGTACAATTTATTGTTCAAATTAATAATAACATTACGATGCCCAGACTCGATTTTTTTTTCATTGATAAAATTGTTGTCATAGATAAAACTTGCGCTGCCCTGATGGCCGCCCAGGGTTCCTTCTGAAGCTACCCAGCAGTCGCAATGGCAGCCCCAAGAGGAGGGGATTCGTCGCCCCTACCTCCTCCATCAACTGAAGCCTCCTTCCACAGGCTCCTTGCTTCCCAAGGTAAAAAACTGCCTCTAACATCTCTGCCTAGCTTCGTTAAGAAGTTCGACTCAATCCCTGAGATTGAGTTGCCCCCAGAACAGCCTATGCACGTAGCAGTCTCTCTGTCCGATCGTGGATTGGTGGGTCAATTCATGGGATTATGGCGATCAACTATATCTACCGATAACTGGATCCAAAGGAACTGGCATCCATTGATCCAAAACAACGTCACTTTCTATGTAGTGGGAAGAGGATTCTACATCTTCGAATTCATCTCACAGGAATACAAAGATTTAATCTTCAGGAATGGCCCATATTTTATGGGAACACAAGGGTTGTACCTGAACAGATGGACGCCAAACTTCAACCTTGCTTTGGAAGTGCCCAAGGACATCCCAGTCTGGGGAGGGCTACCCAATATCCCGATCCACTGTTGGAACCCCATCTCACTCCAAACAATTGGGAATGGGCTAGGCTAATATATTGACAGGGCCAACTCCAAAGATCAATACTCCTGCACACGCATCTGGGTGGAAGTGGATCTAGAGGTGGGCCTCCCAGAGGCATTCAAGCTAAAGGTTGGATATTGACAGCACTACCAGAAGTTGAACTACCAACAATTACCTTTCAAGTGCAGGGGATGACACGAATATGACCACTTTCAACGAAATTGTCCAAAAAACCCTAACCAAGAGAAGGAAGAATGAAAAGGATGGAAACAGCCTAGGAAGGGGAAAAAATCAGCCAACCCTAAAGAAAAAAGGAATGCAAGGGAAACTGTAGCACCGTACAAGGAGCAGGAAGATCAGACAAGGGCCCCCACGTCAGGAAACAGTTTCAGTGTGTTGAGAGAACAATAACAACCACAGAAAGTGACGAGTGAGGACCCAAAGGAGGGCTCCCATTGAATTAGAATCGCAAGAAAAGACCCATCCCAGAGCACAAGATCATCTAGTGCTAGATCGGGAAGAGGGGTAGGGAAAGGTCGTGACAGTGCAGGAAGGAAATTCAGATGTGGATCCAAGAGAGGCCCCTTCCGATAGTGACTCTTCGGTAACTAATGGCTCCATTGTCACATCCAAAAAAGCAGTCAGAGGAAGGAAATCCAAGAAAGAAGAAAGGGAAAAGGAAACCTACAAAGATGTTCTTAGTGGCTCGCAACCAACAATCAGGCAACTGATCAATGTAAGAATGACAAGAAAGCAGGCTAAGGCTCATAAAGGAGCCAATACACCCCCTCTGGTAAATCATGAAACTAACCTCCTGGAATTGTGGGGATTTCGGCAGTAGATTAAGGGAAGAATCCCTCAAAGACATAATCGAAATGTCAAAGACCGAGATCCTTCTAATCCAGGAGACAAATATAGAGGATCTAGAATTCCTCCAAGCAACGAAAGCCCTTTGGGAAAAAATCCAAGGAATAACAGTAAGTGCAAGAGGCGCCCCAGGAGGTCTTGGAACCCTCTGGGACACAGTGAAGTATGATCTAATCTCATCCAAAGCATGCATGCAATGGATTTTCACCAGTCTTCTACACAAAGAGATGGGTTGATTGGTAAGTCTCTTCAACCTCTATGTCCCGGTCCTGTTTGGGGAAAAAAGAAACTGTTGGGATTCGATTAAAGAATTTCTACTCTCAAATGACCTAAAAAATATCATTATTGGGGGGATCTCAATGTAACCCTTGCCGCAGATGAGAAAAAAGGTGGGTCCATTGTGACAGACCCCGCTAGGGAATGGATAGAAGATATTATGTTAGATTGGGATCTGGAGGATATCAAACCCGCCAGGGGAAAATACACTTGGTCGAACAAAAGAGTGGGACCAGGGCATATTGTTTCCATACTAGACAGGTTCTTATCCCAAAGCTCCTTCATGCTCTTGGGCCTTTCTCTCTCAACTAAAATCCAACCGCACAGTGTGTCAGATCATAAGCCAATCTTGTTAGATATTTCACAAGACATAAATCTAGGGCCTATCCCATTCATATTTAGCCCCGCTTAGCTTCAATATGAGGAATTACAGGACTTGGTTGCCAAAATCTAGAATGAGAAGGTCAGCGGATCCCCATTTTATGTCTGGGAAGAAAAGCATAGGAAGCTCAAGGTAGCGCTAAAAGGCTGGGATAAAATCCAAAAGAATCCAATTATTAAACGGCAAGAAGCCCAAAAACATCTAGAAGACCACTAGTTGGAAATGGAAGGTCGGGAGACAACTTAAGAAATTCTCGAACACGAGGACCACCTCCAAAGGACATGGCACCAAGCCTGCAGAGAGGAGGAAAGGTATTGGCAACAGAAATCAAGAAGCCTCTAGCTAGAGGCTGGAGACAAAAATATCAGCTACTTCCACAAGCAAGCTGAAGCAAGAAAGTAATTCAAGACAGTCACTGAAATACATGTTCAGGACCAGGTTATTTTAGATTTTGAAGGCATAAAAATGGTTGCGGTAGAAGCCTTCGAAAGTCTTTACACGGAGACACAAACGACCCTATTAGACTCAAATTCCTATATGCTCTCCCTAGTATCGGTCATTATCCAAGAGGACGCCAACAATAAGTTGTTAGTGGAAGTAAACCTACAAGAAATAAAAGAGCCCCTCAACCAGATGAATCTGGACAAGGCGTCGGGACCATATGGCTTCACAGCTAGATTTTATCAAAGTTGTTGGGATATAATAAAAATAGATCTATTTAAATTGTCTCGGAAATCTCAGAAATGTAGCAAGATAAGAGGAGGAACAAATTCGTCCTTCCTAACTCTCATTCCAAAAGAAAAAGGAGAAATAAGTTTTGGAAGATTCTGGCCAATCTCTCTGTGCACCACAAGCTACAAGTTAATCACAAAAATTATAGCCAACAAAATAAAAAAAATCCTCCCTGCAATCATCCCGGAAAACCAAGGTGGGTTCATCAAAGGACAACATATAGTGGATAACATCATTATGGTTCAGGAAGCGCTACACTCAAGCATTCAAAGAAAATACAGAGGTATGATTATAAAGCTCAATCTCGTGAACGCGTTCGATAGAGTCAGGCATAGCTTCTTGTTTAAAGTCATGGAAAATTTTGGCTTTGCTCTAGCCTTTATAAATTGGATAAAAGCTTGCATTAGATCCCCCTGGATTTCCCCTCTCATAAATGGTCGAGCAACAAAGTTCTTTCAAGCTTCTAGGGGTCTCCGGCAAGGTTGTCCCCTCTCCCCGCTTCTCTACACAATACAAGCCTACGTGCTCAGCTTCCAACTCGACCACAGCCAGACTCACAAAAATCTCCTAGGCCTGAGAATAGCCCCAAGGGTAAAAGACATCAACCACGCCCAATTCGAAGATGATACCTTATTGCTGAGAGGAGAAAGTGTGCAGACAGCGAGGAAGTTTAAAGTTGAGCTGGACACTTACAATGAGATCTTAGGAAGCAAAATAAGCCTGCCCAAAAGCAATATCTACGGATGGAACACCTCTCCAAGGGTAATGTTGGAGATATCAAGAGTCCTGGGAATGGAAAGTTGCACCAATTGGGACTCTTTTAAATACCTGGGAGTACCAATATTCAGGACCAAGCCAAAGGCATCTCAATGGATCTCGTTGATAGACAAATTAAAAGAAAGAATTAACTCTTGGGCAGAAAATTGGTTAAACCTCGCTGGTAAATTTGTTCTCATCAAAGCGGTATTAGCAAGCATCTCGATCTATCAATGCTCATTGTTACTAGCCCCAGCCACCATGATTCAGAAAATGGAAGCATTATTCAAACAGATCCTGTGGGAAGGAGGGAAGAAAAATGGGAGGAAGTTGCACCTAATAAGTTGGGTGAAAGTAACCAAGCCAATAGCAGAAGGTGGCCTCCAATTCAAAGAAATCAACTCCCAAAACTTTGCCTTAGGAGCCAAGCTGCTATGGAACCTTGTTTCGGGGAAACCCACTTGGAGCAAACAAGCAATCTGGAAGAAGTACTTCTGAGGCCCGAGAACAAAATGCTCAGATCGACCCGCAACCATGGCAAATGGTTCGCCTATATTCCTTCTGTGTCTAAAATCATTAAGGCTCTTTAGGCCTAACCTCACCTGGATACCAGGGAATGAAAAGAAAGTTAATGTTTGGGAAGACTCAGTACTGGGCGACCCGCCTTTAAGCTTGATGGAAGGATTAGACCAGCTAAAAGCCTGGATGCGAGCCCAGGATCTCACCACCCTTTGGGACATCTCGGTCTGGAGTGAAGGCGTGGACAAAGCTTGGCTCAGGTGGGAAGCCAACAACAGGCCTCAAGAGATCGAAGGGGAATGGAGCACTTTGATGGGTTATTTACAAGGGAAATCCCTTATAAAATCAAGGAAAAAAGACAAGAGGGGTTGGGGATCACTCTCCGGAAGCTACACAACAGCAGCAAGGTATAAAAGCCTTACGGGTTTTCCTCATGTCCGACCAGACCATACAATCTGGAAAGACATCTGGACTACAAAGACCATTCCAAAGATAGATATGTTTGTATGGACCCTGGCCCATAAGAGCATTCTAATGGGCGAAAATCTGTGAAGGAGAGGGTGGGAAGGCCCATCCAGATGTCCACTCTGCACACAAGAAGAGGAAACATCAAACCATATGTTCTTGCAATGCCCGTACGCTAAAGAGGTCTGGCATTTGGCCCTTGGACTGAAGCCAGAAACAATCGATCTACCTCAAGAGACCAACAATCTGCTCCGAAACTGGAGATCCCTATGTCCTTTCTAGGTCACGAAAAAAGCCCAACTATCCACCATCTGGAGAACACTTCCAAAATTCATCCTATGGAAGATCTAGCTGGAGCGAAACACCAAAATATTCAGAAAGTCCAAGAGTAATCCTGCACAAGTCGCAACTAAGATAAAGGCCTTATTTGGTGAAAGTGCCTCATACTTCTGCAAAGTAAAGAACTCGAGAGTCCTAGAGCCGGAAGAGGATCATTCAATTAAAAGCTTCAATATCAAGGATCGACTATACCAAACAGGCAATGAGTCAAGACAGGAAACTTGGGAAATTATGATGAAAGAGGAGGACTTCGAGGAATGGAAAAAACAAAGAAGCATGCATATACTGTTCTTCGACGGGGCCTCAGGATGAAACCTCGGGGTGGTAGGCAGAGGAGGGGTCCTAGTGAACCCAAATGGACAGGTAGAACTATCCTACGCCTCGGGATTGGGAGCAAAAACAAACAACAGAGCAGAAGCTCTAGCGCTTTGGCAAGGGTTGAACCAGGCTATCAGTAAAAATGTCAAATATTTAGTGATCCTAGGGGACTCCAGACTCATAATCGAAGCTCTGATCCTCTGTAACACGGTCAAGCAAGCAAAACTCCAACACATACTGGAGAAATTCCAACTACTACTGGAAAGGCTGAGAACCTACCAATTGTTCCATGTTCTCTAAAAGAAGAATGCACTAGCAGATGTGGAAGCCAACAAAGGCACCCTCTCAAGCATAGGAAACCTCCAAGTCAATGGAATCACATCAATTATGGAAATCTCGTAAGGCTTGGGTAGGCAAGAGTAGGTCACGGTTTGTCAAAGTGGATAATGAGTACACAAGAGCGTGTGTTGGCAAAGAAAAGATGTTGAGGATATGGCAAGGGCTCAAACAGCTCACAAACCCTGAAACAGGACAGGCAGAGATAAGACCAACGCCAGGGATGAAGGAAAAGACACCCAATCGAGCACTGAGAAGGTCAAAGGCCCCTCACAAGCCCCATGCCTTGTGCAAGACTGATCTAATCGATTGGATACATCAAATCGCCCAGGAGCAATTGAGCCCGAATTGGGAAGAAATAGGGGTTAAAAGAAAAGGCCAGAAGGAGCATTTCCAACCCCAATGCATCTTGGCAAAGGGAAATCGCCCACGCATAGCCAAAGCACCAGCAGAAAAAGGAAAACGCCCACGCAGAAGAAGGCAGTCAAGCAAAGAAGAAGAAGAAATGGCATCAAGCTCAGGGAACAAGCCATCGGTGGAGGATAGACTAAAGGCGGTGGAGGAGGAACTAAAGAGGACAAAACACTTTGTGCAAAATCAAGACAACTTCCATCAGAATCTGGATGTTGAGGCAGGGCGAAGACTCGAAATGCTAGGTGAAGATATCACAACAACCAAAATCGTTTTGACAGAGGCTATGGACCAGATTCGTCATGAGCACCAAGACCCAAAGAAGGAGTTTGAAGCACGAGTCCTCAAGATGGAATCCCAAATGGAAAAGATGAACCAGGACTGGCAACTGGAGCGTGGTCTGCCCAAGAAGGAGTCTCCAAGGAAATTCGGCAAGTAAAGATTCGACCAAGCAAGATCTCTTCAAATAACTCTGTGAAGTAGGCATTTTGTATAGAAGCCTCCACATATATCGATCTTAAAGCTTTAGTAGGATTTCTAGATCTAAGAATCTGTAATCAAGAAGGTAGGTAGAGCCTCATGACCTTGTCATAGTTCAGTTGAATTGGAACCAATTCAGATGTAACAGTTCCAGTGGCTTCACCACTGCTCTTTTAAAATAAAGCTCCATTAACCATTTTTGTCCAAAAAAAAAAAAAACATTATGATGCCCAAACTCATATACAACATGATGTTTCCATAAATAAGGTTATCCCAAAAGAACATCACAAACTTCAAGGGGAGCAACATCACACCATACCTCATCGAGGTCATAACTTTTTCATATGATCTTTGTTTAGGGTGCACGATAGCTCGTTGGAAAGGTCTTGACAAGGATATTCATTTAGGGGAGTCAATAAAATACTACAACTATTATTGAGGTGCATGATCGTGAAAACACATCATTTAGGCCCTCAAAATGGCCTTGGAAGTTTGGAACCTGAAAAAATACTAAAATTATTAAGTTTCCAAAAGATTGTTTTGAGCCAGCTGGAAAAGGTGGGTGGGCACCGAGATCCTTCTGGATTAGTACTTTTTCAAAAAAAATTATTTGAAATTTTGGTGTAGACTTCATCTACCAATGATCTCATCAATCGTGTGTGTAAATTGTTTCTAAGTTTCAATCTTAGGATGTTTAATGAGTGACATAATCAACAGTACACCCAACTAGCATGGTGTTAAAACTTAATTAATTAACACTTTACATTCCTTATTTATTAATATGATATGTGACTTTATCACATTATGTGATAAAACATTTTATTATTTGATACTAACCACTAATAAATACAATGATACAACTATTAGGCTATACTAACGTTTTTTCCTGTTTACAAAGCCTAGGGAAACCCCTGTGTGCTTTCCCTCATTTTGAGGATGGTACCTAGGGTAAACCCTATAATATTTAGGGCACAAGGTCGATCAACAACAAGGCTCGAAGCCCTTACAAGAATATACTCATTATGAGCTCAACATGTCACTTGCGAGAATTGAACCTGGATGGGGACTCGGAGGATAACAACATTCCTCCCAACCCCTTGAGCTAAATCCAATTGACACATTATACTAACTTTATCCTCAAATAAAAAACATGTGAAAAAAAATTGATTCAGTACCAAAACTTTTGAACAAAACCCACCTTCCATACTAATGTTTTATATACAATATATATAGTGTGACCATTACTTTAATAACCTAACACTAATAAAATGTCCCAAAATATTTCAAAGGGACATATGGAATCATGAAACTTTGATGTTGGATCTTTGAAAATGTTTTGTTATATCTTGCAACAACATTAAAGATCTAATGAAAATTAGAAAAGTATCACTTGTAACAGTGTAGAACAATTTATGCATTACTCAAGTGAAGAAGTTGGTAATAAGATACCTATTATGTACTCTTGCGAAATTCTACCTCAACTTCCCTAAAATGCTTAGGATGTAATATCAAGGAGACTAGGGACATTTTTTTGCCTACTAAAAGCTAGAACTGGAAAGCAACATGGCCACATTGTACAACTTATAAAATACCTAATATCCATCACTCAAAGTTGTACTTCGAGAAAGCAAAGCCCACTAATTAGAAAGGTCACATATCTCTAGAAAAAAAACAATGATGAAGGCAATTGTTGACAAATAAGTAAAAATAATCTAATATTATTTGTTTGGATGATTTAGTTTGAAATTGAAGTGATAGAGAAACTATTTTTAAGAGAAGCAAAAAAAAGGTACACCCTCATTTACAAACCTTGTTAAATTAAAACACAAACTGAGTCATAAACACTAAATTGTTATCCCAAAAGACTAATATAACTTATATGCTTGAAGTTTAATCATTGTTTAAAGCCAATATTTCGTTCACATTTAAATGAGTGCACAATAAATAATTAAAATAATTGGCTAAAGGTCTATTTGTTGGAGATACTTCACACACACCTAGAATTTATTTTTCCTAAGGTTTTTCCTATGTTTATTAGTCATTATTCAGTCTCCTATATTTTAGGGAGAATATTCCTCTAGAAGAATATTCTCTTCAGTTCTTACTTCAGTTTGATATGTTGAGTGGAGTCTAGATGCCACATTGGTATTATCACCATGCAGCATTGAGATCATCGCCAGCTAATGCGAATTTTCCTTGGGATCATCGCCAGACTAGCACATTACTCATCGTTCCCTGATCTCCTCCTCACTTCACTATGTTTCAGTCAGTTAACCGAAGACCAATAGACTAGTTAACTCATCTAGGTGGCAGTTCACTCCTGTAACTTCCCGAGAGACTAGACTGGGTGGAAGTTTACTACGGTAATTGTTGGTGTGTGTCCAGATCACTCTAGACCACCACTATGGCGCATTGGCTTCTCCTCTAATGCACTTTGGTTGAGTTATACAGAGCATATCATGTGTAAATTATCATTCATTCATTTGGTTAATGAGAATTCTTCCATTCTTTCTCTCCTTCTTCTCTTTTCTTCTATTTTCTCTGCAACTGTGTATGTCAAATCCCAGATAGATCTATTTTGTGCAAGTTCAACACATTTACACTATTTTGATTGATTATGTCTACGGTGAGAATTTAGTGAAATAGTGGGGATTTTTTACTATCCCAAAATTTTGCATAATGATGTTAGATTATATCAAAGATATAACAAGGTACATATCATATTACCAAGAAAGAGTGCAATGGATAATCTGAAAAATCCCCACTATTTCACTGAAATCTCACCATAGACATAATAAATTAAAATCGACCTTTGGACAATTATTTATTTTATTTATTGTGCACTCATTTAAATGTGAACAAAATATTGGTTGTAAACAGTGATTGAACTTAAAGCATATAAGTTGTATTAGTCTTCTGGGATGATAATTTAGTGTCTATGACTCATTTTGTGTTTTAATTTAACAAGGTTTGTAAATGAGGGTGCACTTTTTTCTTTTTGCTTCTCTCGAAAAAAGTTTCTCTATCACTTCAATTTCAAATTATATCATACAAACAAATAATACTAGATTAATTTTACTTATTTGTCAACAATTTCCTTCATTATTAATTTTTTGCTAGAGATATGTCACCTTTCTATATAGTGGGATTTACTTTCTTGAAGGACAACTTTGAGCGATGGCTTTTAGGTATTTTATAAGTTGTACAATGTGGCCATTTTTCTTTCCAGTTCTAGCTTTTAGTAGGAGAAAACGTTTCCTTGGTCTCCTTGATCTTACATCCTAAGCATTTGAGGGAAATTCAGGTAGAATTTCGTAAGAGTGCATAATAGGTATCTTATTACTAACTTCTTCATTGGAGTAATGCATAGTTTGTTATAAACAAGTGATACTTTTCTAATTTTCATTATATTTGTAATGTTCTTGCAAGATATAAAGGAACATTTTCAAAAATCCAGAATCAAAGTTTCATAATTCCAAATGTCTCTTTGAAACATTTCGAGATATTTTATTAGTGTTAGGTTATTTTAGTAATGGCCACACTCTGTAAATATTTTATATAAAACATCAGTATGCGAGGTGGGTTTTGTACAAAACTTTTGGTAGCGAATCAATTTGTTTTCATATGCCATTTATTTGAGGATAAAATTAGTATAGTGTGTCAATTGGGTTTAGCTTGGGTGGTTGGGAGGAATGTCATTATCCTCTTCAATGCCCATCTAGGTTCAATTAGCGCAAGTGACATGTTGAGCTCATAACGAGCATATTGTTGTAAGGGATTTGAGCCATGTTGTTGATCGACCTTGTGCCCTAAAGATTCCATCGTTTACCCAAGGTACTAGCCTTGAAATGAGGGAAAGTATTGTTAGAATATTGTGCTCGTTTACCATAGACAGTGCTACACCATTTTCACCCAACCATAGGCACAAAGCCACTCGACCACCTTAAACTTTGCTATAAATAATGATCATGGGAAGCCACACTAGAACCAATAGATAAACCAGGGTAGCGCACCTTCTCCAAAGGTAGCGCACAAGATAGAGTACCAAAATACTAAACAAGGAATTATTGCACACCTACAGTGGTTGCAAATCCACCTCAACACTTGCGCCTTACTTCGGGATGACAAAGTGTGTGTACAAATGAGTTGGAGTGCCTCCTATTTATACTAATATGGCCAAGTGAACAAGTGTCTCTTCAAACAGGGTCGACCTGTCCTTTTCTACATATAATACTTCAATACTACTTATTTTTCTAAGTCAACTTATCTTCCAGGGTTTTCACACATCTATTTAGGTTTTCTCTTGCTTCTGAAATATTCTATTCTATTCAAAGTTTTATCCATGGAGGCTAATACCTCCCACAGCTATGAAAACATCAAGACTCCCTCTTAGCTAGGGAGGTATTTAACCATGATGTTCCCTTCCAGTCTTCATAGCCTTGCTCATTATGCCATGATCCTCTCGTCCTGGTTACGCAGACCATGCTACCAATAGCATCATTACATCACACATGGCTACACCCATGTAGACCTATAAATCTCGTCTAGGGGCCACAACCTGCTAGAGAACACTAGAGCTACACCTCGTAGTGTGTGTCACCATCATCATCATGGGATACACCCACATGACGTGCTCACCCATGGCTACACCCATGGCTACACCCATGTCGTGAGTATCATCATTAATATCATCATTATCCATCCATCTCACATGTCATGGGAGGGACCTACATGGTCTTGCAGACCAATAGCATCACCAGAGCCACACAGGTTATCTCATGATCACCCAGATCATATTATGAGCAACACCATCACAACCATACAGGTTCTCGACTATGCCACTAGCGTACCCAATTGTCTCACTAGTGTAGCAACAACTCGGCATACCAGACCATCTCACTGGAGTAGCCTACATCTTAGCATAGGCCTACAACTTGGCATGAATCCTACAACTCGGCATGAAGCCTACAACTCAGCACAAGGCCTACCAACTCGGCACAAGGCCTACAACTTGGCACGAAGCCTACAACTCAGCATGAAGCCTACAACTTGGCACAAGGCCTACAACTCGGCACGAAGGCTACAACTTGGCATGAAGCCTACAACTCGGCACAAGGCATACATCTCAACACAAAGCCTACAAGATCCTTCTTTTCGAATTATGCCATCAACTCCCTCTAACTGAGAGAATCCTCGAACCATGCTTCCATCTGCTGCATGCCCCTATGCATCCTGCAAAGTGTCACAAAACCTTGCTTCTTCCTGATCACTAACTCTCAATGAAGTTTGTCTCCCTCTGAGTCCTTCAAGTCTTTCTTTATGTGGTAACCTTCCTGGTATACATAGGATAACCTGCCTAAAATAGGAACAACGAGAGAAAAAGTATTTCCAATATAATATCATTTTATATAAGAACATATCAATTTCATGGTAATTCATTATAGCATTACCAAGGTGTCTTGCCTAAGAACAAGAACAAGAAATATCTCCTAGAGGAGATGTTAGTTCATATTGCAATTAAGTACAATAAGCATTTATATTAATAGTACATTCTACTAAGTATTCATTTGTTCCTAACATTAATAAAATCCAAAGGATTGCAATACTTAAGTAGCATTAAAAATATCAAACCTGATATGCAAACCT